>JXTC01000051.1:719851-737086 GCA_002914845.1 Trema orientale
ATCCTAATATGACTAGGTTACCCAAAAGATAATTATTAATTATCTAATTAATAGAGTTTCCTATTTATTAAATATCTCTTATTTGCCTATAAATACGCAGTCTTCTTCTTCATTTGGCATCTCTTTTTTTTTTCTATTCTATTTTCTCTACACACGACTCCTATTAATCTTTTGCTCTTTTGCAGGGAAATCAGAACTACATCAGAGTTTGATCCCTGCAAAGGGTATATAGGCAGTTTTTATAAGCACAACCCAAAAAATTAACCTATGACCTAAAAAATTAACCTATTTTTTCTAAATGCAAGATTACAAGTGGTCATGGACCCTCTATAAATTCAATTGTAGAATTTGGCATCTACAATTTGGCACCCACCGTGGGGCCTTGATCACTTGATTCTATCAATTTTCCCATGTGTTATCATCTTCTAATCAGTCGCACCAAATTCTGATAAAATCATTATATCAAAGAATAGATGCGGAGCAACAGGTATGGCTTTACTTTTACACCTTAAAAAATTTTTATACCATGAAAGTTTCATCTTCATTCAATTATTGCTCATGAATTTATTACATATAATCCATTTATCTATTTAATCAATGAAAATAAGTGAGTTAATAAGCATAAATTATGTGTGCATTTTATATGCTTGAAAATCAATACTTGAGCCTATGATTTAAAGCCCCCTCACTAAGCCTAGTAGGGTGCAGTCTTCCTTGTGGGTGTATTAGTTTATTCCGATATAGAATTCCGGATATTTGGTCCATCCATGAGCTGATCCTCTCGGACATACGTGTCCTGAGAGCCATATGCCCCCTTACTATATTTGTGGTAGGGTGCAGATTCCTTGCTAGTGAGTTAGCTAATTCCGATGAAGAATACCGGACGTTTGACTCATCTAGCGAGCTGATCCTTTCGGGCATACGTACCATAGAGAGCTATGCCCCAACTAACCAAGCGATAGAAGGGTGCGGGAGTCCTTGCAGATGGACTGGCTATTATCCGACGAAGAATTACGGACGCCATGTTCTCCGTCGAGCCTATCCTTTCAGATATACGTGTCTTGAGAGCCATACGCGCCTAGTCAAACATGATTTGGCTAGGTGTAGAATCCTCCGTTCCATACGTGGTACAATGTGGTCCTATTCTGGCGAGCCAATTTCTACTTAATAATTGCTTCTATCTTTTATATGAAAATTCATGGCATGTGATTATTTATCTACTTGATGCAATTGCCCATGCTTATCTGAAAAATTTATGTGAATGCATATCAGTTATATAACATAAAGAATTGTAGGAAAGGATGGAGGCAAAAGAAAGTCTTTTGTATCTACTTCTCTAGTCCGAGTAAACTCGCACTGAGGAGTGGGAGGCTGATTGTTAGGGATAAAATTCGTATGGCTCATTTTATGGCTTATATGGGGCTTACAAAAGATATTTGTATTTTTATGGGGTCCCCTATTTTCAGAAAAGAGGTAATTATTATTTTTGAATATTAGGTAATCATATTTCAAATCAGGCATTATCTAGTAAGTATCCTAATATGACTAAGTTAGCAAAAAGATAATTATTAATTATCTAATTAATAGAGTTTCCTATTTATTAAATATCTCTTATTTGCCTATAAATACGCAGTCTTCTTCTTCATTCGGCATCTCTTTTTTTTTCTATTCTATTCTCTCTACACACGACTCCTACTAATCTTTTACTCTTTTGCAGGAAAATCAAAACTACATCAGGGTTTGATCCCTGCAAAGGGTATGTAGGCAGCTTTTATGAGCACAACCCAAAAAATTAATCTATAACCCAAAAAATTAATCTATAACCCAAAAAATTAACCTATTTTTCCTAAATGCAGGATTACAAGTGGTTATGAACCCTCTATAAATTCAATTGTAGAATTTGGTATCTACAATAAGTAGATTTTATAAACCCTTTATTAAAAATGGATAGTATCACTTATGTAGATTGTATTTTGGTATTTTATTTAATTTATATATTGTGTTTTAGTAATTATTAATATTAACCTAAAATCTATTTCAAATTTATACCCTGACACTAATTTAGAGTAGTTAATTTATCAAGATGATTTAATAAACTTATTCTCGGATCAATTTTTATACAATTTATTTTTAATTTTTTAAACGATGCTCTAAATTAATGTCAGTGTATAAATTTATAACAGATTTCAAATTTAAAATTTAATATTAATAATAGTCAAAATATAAAATATAATTTGAACAAAATGTTAAAATATAACGTATAAAAATGATAATATCCTTAAAATAAATACCAAATTTAATTAAACTTGTTTACTTTATTACCTGACAAGGGGACCGATTGAAAGAGAGGAAATTATGATCATAACTGGTTAGAAATCAATTGGTGCAAGTACCCATGTCCATTAAGTGGGTGGAGTGCATCTGTAATTATATATTGAGGAGGGCTAATAACGCTCCTTTTAACATTTTTTTTTGTCTACTTGCTGAATCTAATAATAATTTATTATATTAATTGAGTCCGAAATATTTTATTAAAGTTCATACATTAAGCAATGAAAAAAAAAATTGTAAAAGGAATAAAAAATAGCGTGCTGCTAGCACTCTATATTTTTTATTTCTGCAGCTCATCAGCAACTATATGCATCTACATACTATACTCCATCGACGAGTTGTTTTTTAAAAGCAAATATTAAATAATGAACATAATTTCCAACAAAACGTGGAAAATAAAATTTATGCTATATGTGCTAATTCAATATCATTCGAGTAATGTTATGAGCACTAATGATACTCAGTATTATAATAATATGTCAGTTTGTTTTGGGTGATTCTAATTAATAAATTGGATCCCACATGGATCTCATCTAAAATTATAATTAGTAAGTAACAGATTGAAACATCAAGTAGTATTGGACATCATATATTGTCCCATAGTATACTCATATCATTAAGTGCAATACTAAGGCATAAAAAATATAAAATAATATACTTTGGTGAGAGTTTCTGAGAGAGAGAGAGAGCCGCCTCTCTCTAAAACTCTTCCAGGAAAACTTTTCCTCTTCGCAGCAAAATTCATCTGCCAGAAGTAGCTCGTCTCCGTTAACAGGTGCCTCTCCTACCGGGGAAGGGTTCTTCCATCTCTCTGGTATGGGTTTTTTTACAGTTTTCTTTCATGCTTTTAGTAATATTTTTAAATAATCCTCTTATGTGGGATGATAGTTTTTCTCCTAGATCTAGATCAAGAGTAGTTTTGATTCCCCAGATCTAGATCTGTGGCGGTTTGTAGTATTTATTTATGTTTTTATTATTTTAGTCAACCTAGATTTTGATCTATGGTGGTTTCTTACTAGATCTGTTCAGATCTGGATTTTGTGTAAGGTAGTATTTACCCTCTTGTAGATCTTTGATAAGAAGCAAGAGACACTAACAATGAATGTTGAAGGGAGGGTCACAATATGTCAACCGCTGAGGTATAGAGCTATATCGAATCACACACTAACGGTGATCTGCATAAATCTCCTCATGAGTCGATTTCGTCAAAATCCCAGTGTGTAAGTTTCCTCTAAGGACTTTTATCCGTTTTTATGGTTGTCTGTTTTATAGTCAAAAATCTCTTTATGGGTATTGTAGTATTCTTTTTTTTTTTTTATTAATGAAAGTATTTTTCTTAAAAAAATATAAAATAATAAAATTAAATTAAGAATACAAATTGGGGATGGCTACGGTAGGGGCGTCCCTACGTAGGGTCATGCCTTAATTATCGTTGGATGGGAATCTGTGGGGAATAACGGGAATCTGTGGAGAATCTATTTATATACAGATTCCCATCCAACGGTGAATAGACAGGACCCTACGTAGGGGTGCCCCTACTTTAGACGCGTCCATAAAAATTAGTTGCATCTTTTCTTTTTTCTAGAAAGAAAAATAAATCCTTGGTGCAACTTGCAAGTCACATCTTATAAGGAGTGGTACATCTGTACTCGTACTATTAATGCGATGACCATTTTCAAGTATTCTTTTGGAATTAAAGTTTTTGAATTTTCAATACAAATCTAAAAGATTTTAGAAATTTTGACACGGGAATAGTCTAAAATAAAAAGTACATGATTAATGGATCCAAAAGCAGGCGAAATTATATATCAATAATGGGTAGGTGGGGCCAGCCATGAATGACCATTGTTCAATATTCAATTTGTTACAAATTGACACATTTTGGGATGGAATTGACAAATTGTACTCGTAATGTCACATGCCCCCAGTTCCCAACTATGAATTAGGACCACCATTGCTCACATTTACAAATAATTTTTCTTGGCTTCTTTATTAGATTCTTGATATCTCAAGTTTCATTTTCAAAAATACAAAAGGTGTTTGGTATATGATTTAAATCATATTTTATAAATTCAAAAATAATTTTTAAAATTAGTAGAATAAATTGATATAAAACAATTTATTTTAACAATTTTTTAAATAAAAACTGTTTTTAAATTTATAGAATAGGATTCGAATCCTGTAACAAATGCGACCAAATTTTTTTTTATTTTTCTTTTTCGTTTATCAAAATAGGATAATATCACTTTTATACATTGTATTTGACACTTTATTTAGTTTATATCTTATGTTTGATTATTATCAACATTGGCTTTTAGATTTGAAATTTACTATAAATTTATACTCTGACACTAATTCAGAGCAATTAATTTATCAAGATTATTTAATAAATTTATTCTCGGATCAATTTGTATATAGTTTATTTTAAATTTTTTAAACGGTATTTTGGTAAATTAACTGTCCTAAATTAGTGTCAGGTATAAATTTATAACAATTTTTAAATCTAAATATCAATATTGATAATAACCAAAACACAAATAATTTTAATAAAATGTTAAAATATAAAATATAAAAGTGATATTATTCCTTTTCAAAATAAAAACAACAAAATATGGGTACCAAAAGTATGTTTCCTTTCCACTTGCAGTGACCAACCAACCAACCACATCTATCTAATACTTCTCCATCAACACATCTCGACGGCAATCAATAAGATTAGAAAGCGGAAGTAAGCTCTCTGGTATTAGCGGATAGAGCGCGTTACGTGGCATTCCCTTAGCCGTTGATCTGACACAATAATAACAACTATAATAAAAATAAAAATATTGTAATGATGAACAAAAAAAATATTATGACTTTGATTCGCAAAAGCGACCATTTAGAACACGAATTATGCGGGTTAGACGACCGTGATTGGAGTTGTTGTTCGTAATTGCGTACGACAGGTTTTGTAATAATAAGGAAAATATATATTATGGCCCCGTATATATAGGCTAAGGCTGATAATTTAATGAGTATTTTTGTTTTTGCTTCATAAATCTACAGTAATTTGTCAAAATGAAAATTGACTTATAATAGGAAGTCAATTTCATATATTTCCATTCCCTTAACTAATATCTAATTCAGTTTTTTCTCCTATTTTGTTTCTTATCTTTTTTAAATTTAATTTTAAAATTTATTCAATTATTATTTTTAATATAAAATTATTCAATATAGTTTTTTTTTTCTTTTTTGCATATTTATTCTCATGTTACACAAATTGTACGGTTGCCTATATAGTCCCGTACTTTATGAATCATTTCAATGAAAGAAAAATATTGAGAATAGGTGGTAAACAATATGTTTTAAATCTTATACCAAGTTATAATTAAATATTTTTTTTTTATAGTTTGATGATTGGTCAAAAAATGTACTATTACATCATAACTTAATTCATAACAACATAAATAAATTATGTATAATACAATATAACACAATATATTACATAATATAAGTTAGAATAATCAAGGGAATTTTTCATTTCACGCACAAATATATATGAGGAAAATCATTATTAAAACTTCAATATTAAATCTTTTTTTTTTCGAGCTAAATTCATATTTTTCACTATACAAAAGTTAAAATCCTCATATACGCCATAATTCTTAATACGAATAGGTCATTGTTTTTTTACATAGTGGAATGTGATTAAAAAGAAGTTAATTTTGTTTGAACTTTTATAAAGAGTCAATTTTAAAAAATAAAAAGGGTCAAATGTTCATTTTCTATTTAATTTAAATGATATATAGGAATCAATTAATACAATGGAATCAATGGGGGAAAAATATTAGAAAAATTAGTCATTTTACCAGCCCCCCTGATATTTGCCATTAGTATGAATTTACCTCTTCACTTTTGATTTTGTATTCAAGTGCCTTTAGATGACAAGTTTGTTCTTCTTTTGCCCCATCACTTTTGACTTAATACTCAAGTGCCCCCTACAATGACAAAATTGTTCTTCTTTTGTTCCCTTACTTTTGAATTAGATTCAAATGTCCCCTAAAATGGTAAAATTGTTATTCTTTTGCCCCCTCAACTCTAACACCATTAGAAAATTGTAATAGACAATAGCCAAGGGAATTTTTCATTTCACGCACAAATATATATGAGGAAAATCATTATTAAAACTTCAATATTAAATCTTTTTTTTTCGAGCTAAATTCATATTTTTCACTATACAAAAGTTAAAATCCTCATATACACCATAATTCTTAATACGAATAGGTCATTGTTTTTTTACATAGTAGAATTTGATTAAAAAGAAGTTAATTTTGTTTGAACTTTTATAAAGAGTCAACTTTAAAAAATAAAAAGGGTCAAATGTTCATTTTCTATTTAATTTAAATGATATATAGGAATCAATTAATACAATGGAATCAATGGGAAAAAAATATTAGAAAAATTAGTCATTTTACCAGCCCCCTGATATTTGCCATTAGTATGAATTTACCTCTTCACTTTTGATTTTGTATTCAAGTGCCTTTAGATGACAAGTTTGTTCCACTTTTGACTTAATACTCAAGTGCCCCCTACAATGACAAAGTTGTTCTTCTTTTGTTCCCTTACTTTTGACTTAGATTCAAATGTCCCCTAAAATGGTAAAATTGTTATTTTTTTACCCCCTCAACTCTAACACCATTAGAAAATTGTTAATAGACAATAGCCAAATAATAATTTTACTTTTTAAATAGCTAATAAATATATTTTACTATTTTTTTTATATTAGACATTTCCAAAGAGCTAGTTTTTATGATTAAATAAATAAAATAAATGAAAAGAGATAAAAGAAAAATAATTTTTTTAATGGTTATATATGTATATGTAAAACAAAAAATAGACAAAATAAAACAATTTTTGCATTAATTCATTAGTGTCAAAATATTTTTAAGAGTTACGTAAAAAAAATACATATTTTCATATCCGAAAGACATTGTAGAAAATGAAATGACTATTTACCTTTTTATTTTTCATGAAAAATAGTCATTTTTAATAGAAATGACTAAAATAAGAGGGCACATAGTCATTTCAGTCATTTTAGTCTAATAGAAATGACTAAAATAAAATGATTATTTTTCATGAAAAATAAGAGGGTAAATAGTTATTTTATTTTCTAGAAAATTTTTTGGATATAAAAGTATACATTTTTTTTTATATAACTCTTAAAAATATTTTGACACTAATGAATTAATGCAAAAATTGCTCCATTTTGTCTGTTTTTTGTTTTACATATATATATATATAACCATTAAAAAAATTACTTTTCTTTTACCTCTTTTCGTTTATTAATGAAATGACTATTTTTCATAAAAAATAAGAGGGCAAATAGTCATTTCATTTTCTAAAAAATCTTTTGGAATGAAAATATGCATTTTTTTTTTTTTGCATAACTCTTTAAAATATTTTGAAACTAATGAATTAATACAAATTGCTCTATTTGATGCTATTTTTTGTTTTACATATATATATATATAACCATTAAAAAAATTACTTTTCTTTTATCTCTTTTCATTTATTTTATTTATTTAATCATAAAAACTAGCTCTTTGGAAATGTCTAATATAAAAAAAATAGTAAAAGATATTTATTAGCTATTTAAAAAATAAAATTATTATTTGGCTATTGTACATTAACAATTTTCTAACGGTGTTAGAGTTGAGGGAGTAAAAAAATAATATCTTTGCCATTTTAGGGGGCATTTGAATACTAAGTCAAAAGTTAGGAGCAAAATAAGAACAAATTTGCCATTATAGGGGGCACTTGATTATTAAGCCAAAAGTGAGGGGACAAAGGAAGAACAAATTTGCTATCTAGGGGGTATTTGAATATAAAGTCAGAAATGAGACGATAAATTCATACTGATGACAAGTGTCTGGGGAAAAATAACTAATCTTCCAAAATATTACCTAGCAGGTAATATTGAGGTTTCCCACCATGTAAGCTAATAAATAACTTTCTATAATTATATAACATTTAATGCAATAGATTTTTTGGTGCAATTATTAAACTATTTATGGCCATCCAATCAAAATCAAATAGTCGAAATTAGTGCTTACAAATGCAAACCTACAGTAAAAATTAATCTAGTCATTGTCTTCGAGTGATGTTTAAAGAGAAAAAGTTGTGCACGAGATACAATAACGTGAGCTACTTCTACAGGAGATGCCTCTAACTATTTTACATCACTTTCTATTGTGCGAGATGGTTCATTTAATTGATTTATTTTTTAAATATGAAGATAATATTATTAATTCTAATAACAAGTCCAATACAAACTAATAAAATGGCATAAATACACGCATTCAACAATAAATAAATGCACACATTTACCATTAACAACCCACCCCTCTCCTTTTGCTAGAGAGGTTAAAATGAGTTATTTTTAATGAGTTTATCAAAAAAAATGCTTTTAGTAAATTAAATTTACGAAAATATTGCGTTCTTTAAAAGCAATATTTAAGTGTTTGACAAATCCTTAATTATTGTGTTGTAAAATCTTAAATTACAAATACTATGTTTTCATATATCAAGAAGATGTTTTAACATGCGTATACCAATCAGATTTTAAAATAACTTTTAAGAAATAATATAATTGCCTATCATAGTCTCAAAATAAAAAATAATGAAATAATACTATATACTTAATAGATTAGATATAAGTTATTTATAGATTTTAATTTAAAAATCATTTGTAGAGAGAGGATTGACGACATATATAAATATGTCTACATGCGTATATAATTTTCAAATACATATATTCTTGCGCTTGTAGAAAGATTTTAAAGGACAGGCTAAAAAAATTTGAATTAAAGTATATAAACACATGTAATAATGAGTAAATTTAGAATACAACTTATCAGTAGGGTGACTTAGAAAATTTGTATAATAGAAGTAGAACCAATTTTGTAGTATTTTATCGTGCTTCTAAAATTTTATTTAAAATAATAGTTACGCAACAAATTTAAAAATATATTGGCCAAATTCAAAATTTAGCATACACTTTTCCAAATATTTTTCAATCAGTTTTAGATGCATAAAATAAGGGAAACGGACCTACAAATGAAAAATGACGTTTATAATGACGACTATACTAAGAGCTTTTGATGAATTTAATGGTTTTCCAAAATTACCTTTTTTGCCATGTGTTAGGTGAAAAGTAGTATAGTTTCTCTCCTTTTCTTATCTTTCCCCCATTTAGTCTCAAAATGTGCAACTTAGGCTATGTTTGGTAGATGAATGGAGATGGGTGGAGGGAGAGGGATGAAGGGAGAGCTCCAATCTTGTGTTTGGTAGGAAGGAGAGAAGGAGGGAGAGGGTCTCCCTCCAAATCCACAAAAATTCATCCTCCTAAATTGGAAAGATCAGAGAAAATTAAAAAGAAAAAACATGAATTGACAAATTTACCCATCAAATCAATTAATTTTGAAAAGATAAAATAGATAATATAGTAATTTTACAAATAAATACTCTTCACCCTTTCTACTCTACATCATTTCTACCAAACAATTGAAGGGATTGTTATTCTCCTCTCCCTCCTTCAGATTCTCCTTCCTTCCTACACTCTCCATCCTTCCTACTCTTCTTCCCTCCTACCAAATAGAGCCTTAGAATCATATCCTAATATGAAGATTTTATATCTTAAATCTCATCATAATAGCAGTAAAAATGAAATCGTGACTTAACAGAAATTTTTGATGAAGTTGAAATCAATGAAATCACACGGCAACAAAAATCTCATCCATGTTATCTTTGATTAAGCCATCATCATCGTAACTAACTCCCTCATCTGACTCTGTTGTCTTCCTCAGAAACTTTTGGGGTTATCATTAGAGGTGTTCATGCTTGGTCTGGAAGGTCTAAATCGCCAATCCAGAAACCAATCCGAATGTGCAGTTTGGCTAGTTTACCAATCCGTGCGGTTTGAGTTGGTCGATTCAAATCGGCCAGACCACACCTATATTTTTGTGGCCGGTTTGGGCGGTTTCTGCGGTTTGAAAACTTACAAAATTTGAATTATTACAACATCAACTAAGCTCATATCATAATCATATTTCATCTAAAATTTAAAGTCCAAATATAAAACGAAATCATAACATAGTTAAAAGCTATAACTAAATCGAAAGTCCTAATAAATTTATATTTTAGTTACAACTTAAAACCTAATCAAAATTGAATAGCAAACTTAAAATCTTTAATCTTAAATACATAACAATAACAAGATTTAAAGTCTAAAATATCATAAAAGTCTTAAGTGACATAGTCTTAAATGAGCTAAAAGTAATTATTACTCAATTAGAATGAATGAACTTAAATTTTTAACTATTAATATACATATTTTTTCTAAAAAAATATATATATATATACAAACTTATTGTCCGGTTTAGTTTGAATCTGATCAAATTTGTCCAAAACTGAAAATCAAACCGGCTAAGTCAGTTTTCACTTTTTTCTAATCCGTAACCGGCCATTTAAGAAGAAAATCTGCCTGGATTGGGCGATTTAGACTGAATTGGATAGTTTTCACGGTTTGGCGGTTTTTTTGAACACCCCTGATTATCATAAAATGCTTCAGAAATCCCATAAAGGAATACTCAAATATCAACTCCTCATTTATTTGGAGGGGGAACCAACTCCCCTTACACCATCATGGCCCTAAATCTTAAAGAGTTGGACCTCGAGGACGACGTAGAGGAGGAAGCAATACAATAAGGACATGAGTTCGGAAGTTGCCGATAAAAACTTCTTCTCCACTTCTTCCACCGCCACCAACAACCTCTATATGAGTGGAGGTTTTCAGGTGGATATAAAACACCTTGTTACCCTTGATTATCTCCTTTATCTCCTATTTTTAATCTGAAAGTGGGTTATGGTTTTCCTTTTCTTTCCTTTTCTTTTTGCTTTTTTGGAAAAAGCGGGTTTACGGCCTATGGAGAAAAGAAATTAAATCTAACATTGCTCATTCCAATGTGTCAAATTCCAAGGGCAAACTAGTCTTTCGGTTGGCTAAGGACTCAGAAAAATTATTTATTGAAAAGACTCCTAAATTAAGTATTTTGTGCTAAAATACTCCTACTTAAGTCTATTTCCCTAAAAATAACCCTTCAAAAGTAATTCCAAATGGGCCCAATACAAGTCGAGACTTTATAATTTTAAGGATTAATATTGATTTCTACTTTATAATCAAACTCTTATTTTCCTTTAGGTATTAAAAATGTTATATAGTGGTGTTTGGTTTGATATAATAGAATAAAACAAGAACAAAATAAGAATACATTGGAATTGGAAAAGATGGAATGACGAATTGAAAAAGATGGAATGACGAATTGAATCCAATTCTTATGTTTGATTTAACATTAGAATTCATGTCTGTATCATGATTACTATGTTTGGTTGGTAGTTAAAATAGAATAAAATAATAACTATTTTGACAAATATACCCCAATTTTGATACTCAATATATGTATATAGAAATAATATAGTATATTTGAAGTGCGTAGTTTATACATGATAATTATAGCAATAATTATCAAATATAAGAATGAATATAGTTTCAATCCACGCCAAAAGTTAAATATATATATATATATTGATTCATTTCTTGAAAAATGGTATAAATTATTATTTTTTATACATTTAGTCCTAAAAATAATCTCTTTTTCAAGAGCAGTTAAGATGTAATTTTCTTTTTTCAGTAAGTAGGAAAATCTTGATATAATTAATTATATATAGATATATAAAAATATTCATATATATACATGTTTTGTGTTAGAATGCTAATTAAGTAAGGATGTATGTATTTGGAGGGATAGTTTTAGGAAAAACAATTTTATTAATTTCAACTTTAGAAGGAAATAGCAATTCCAATGGTCATTCATAGGAATATGAATTTCCTATAATTTGGTGTAATAGTCATTCCAATGGAATAACTATTCTTATGTCTTTTTGTCAAACTAAACAAAGGAATAAACTTTCTATTGGAATTATTTTTTTATTCCATAGGTGATTCCGTCAAACCAAATGCCACAGTATTCTTGTCATAATTCTTTTGATCTACAATTTGCATATTCATAATCTTGATTCTTGAAGTGAAAAAAGAGAAAATGAGAAGAAAATAAAGTTAAGGTTTTAAAAATGAAGAATTCTTGAAGAGAAAAAAGAGAAAATGAGAAGAAAATAAAGTTAAGGCTTTAAAATTGAATTAATAACAAAGTATTAGATGAGAGAGAAATCAAATAATATTACATTAAATGAAATTTCTAGAACTAATAATGAAGTATTAAAAGAGTAGAAAAAGAATATTTTAAAATTTAAATTTTCATGAGAGGTTTATTTAGGGAAAAAAAAATAATGTGAAAAAAGGGAGGGAAAAAAAAAAAGGATGACTCTATTCATAATAGTAAATAACAATGGAAAACAATCAATCAAATCATTATATTAAATTGGTACTAAGTGAGAATAAAATTGCACCATGAAATATAAATGGCATGCATGCAAATCCATAAGAGATACAATTCCAACTCTTAGTTACATTTTTCAAATCACTCTCCACCACTTGAATTGGTACTTTTCATTGATTATGATATGAATTTTCTATAAAGAGCGATCTTCGACTACATAAATTATTATATAAATAGATCTTAGAAATTTTAAATTTAGGATATATTTATTAATCTGTAAAAAGAATGAGTGGAAAGAGAATGAAAGGGAAAAGAAATAGAGAGGAATAAAAAAAATATAAAAAAAATAAATGAGGGAGGACTATGATTCATTTTCATATATTTATATACCAATTAGTTACATATGAAAGTGAATTTCTTTCCCTTTCTCATTCCTTTCCTCTTCGTTACGGATTAGTAAATATGATATAAAATAAAATATAAAGAACCAATAGTTGGTATTATTTTAACACTTCTTGATTTTCACAGTGAAATCATCACAAATCCAATCGGTAAACCTACTTTTATGAAAGAATCTGCCACTTAAAAAGCAGCTTTAAAAGCAGATTGTTTAGTAAATGATTTCGAAATGATTGCTAAAATAATCTAATTTAATCAAAATAAAAAATTCTTTAAGAAGCACAATAATATCACAATTGCCCAAAAATCTAGACAAAATAAAAGAAATAAACTAAACTCACACCGATTTCAAATCTAGCCAGAGAAAATTAACTGCTATAGAACAAGATCCATGGGAACAAAGAACATTCAATCCCTCATACATAACAAAAAAATCTATTTAAAAAAAAACAAAACAAAACAAAAGTAGGGAAGTTACACAGGAGAGGGATTATTAATAACAACAAATTTTCCTCTCCAATGTAGTAGAAATCAACTAGATAGAAACTACAGATATGCGGAAGACGAAGTTTTAAAACAATTTAATATTGTTTGGGCTTTGTTAGAAATTTATAACCGTACTATGACCGAAAAAATACGACAAAAATATCGTTGATAATTTTTAAGTTGAATTGTTTAGAATCTACAATTAATCACACACTAGATAGTATATCTCATAGAATGAGAAAGTATTTTCACATGTATAATTTTTTTTTTTCTTTTGGCTCTAGTGCCATCTCTCTTTTTTCTCTTCCACTATTTTTCAATTAATTTTTTAATAAAAAAATACCTGTATACAAAATGAAATAAATGGACACATATAATAATAAAAAATGAAACTCTATTTCTTATTACACATTCATGGCACGTTTACTTCGCTGTAATCGTAATCGGAATAAATAAAAGGGGAAATGAATGGGAATAAAATAGAAAGGTATGTGAATCATTATTTGTAATATGTTGTTTACTTAAAACTAATAGGAATGAGAATCATATTCATTAGAATACTATTCTTTTGTTTACTTAACGCAGAAAAAGTCATGGGAATGTGTTATATTTACTAAATTGTCCTTTTAAATACATGTGCAATTTAAAGTAGATAGATTTTTTGGGGTAAAATTGTATTTTATAATTTTAATAATTAAAAAAGAGGAAAGGAGTGTTTACGGGTAATCAGACTCCTTAGGGTGTTAGTGGGGGAAGTATTCCCATTCTTTTCTCCTAAATTTGTGTGGGTCCCACATATTTCTCCCTTTCTCATATTTTAGTAAACATTTGTATGGGAATCATTACCCCATATACCATTCTCATTATCCTTTAGTAAACATGCCATCAATAGAACACTCAGCCCGTAAATCTTAAGAGATCAAAATAGCGTACAATTAGCTTAAAATACAATCATAATTGAATTAATTGTGAATTTTGAGATTTCGATTCACCAGCGATTTTTCTCATTATTATTATTTTAAGAACCTGTTGAATTATATGGCCATTGCGAACAAATGGTTTCTTTTGATAAATTCAATTCTAAACTAACTAAATTTACATTCGACATTATCCCCAAGAAATTCTTCTCATTATATACTGGTTGATTTTGTTTTTGTTTTTTTTTTTTTTCGTTTTTTTGTTTTTTGTTTTTTGTTTTCGTCTGTTTTGCCATATGCAATTGTAGACTGGTCATTTTTTTTTAAGTGCAGATTTTGCATCAACGATTGATAAAGTATCGTTTCTTATCTTTCTTGTTTTTTTTTTTTAATTTTAAAATTATTCTATATTTTATAGTCACAGCTTGTGGGTTATAAATAGAGGGGAAAATTGATAGGGTTTTAGAAATTACTAGAAGAAATTATATTAGACGGGTGGAAAAGAAATTAAGTTTTATCATAAAGGATAATTTTGGAGTTAACGAAAATTTAAAAGGTGAGGTTAAAGAAAATTTTAAAATTTTAATATATTACAAGGGATCTCTTTAAAACAAGGGTGGGAGTGAAAAAAAAAAGGCGGGAATAAAGTAATCTTTTTAATTTTATTTTTCAATGTTAGTAGAACCAATATTCATATTGAAACAAAAAACACTAGACTTATTACCAATAAAAAATGAAAGTTGATCATATTTTAACCCTTTTGCTTTTGGGATAGTTGGAATCACAATTAGTTTGGGATCAATTTACATAGTCCAAAAGTAAAATCATAGTTTTAGAAGTAATTCTTAAAATCATAGTTTCAGAAGTAATTCTTATTATACTTCTCAAATTCTTCTAAACAAAAGACCAGTTTAGTACTGTTGTGTTGAACTGTAACTATAATGTAGCTGTGTTGTGAACAAAAAATAATTGTGAGAAAAACGGTCTAGGCGTTTGGTTTAGTTCAGGATCAATTTACATAATGTAAGTAAAATCATAGTTTGAGATGTAATTCTTACTATGCTTATCAAATTCTTCTAAATAAAAGACTAGTTTGGTATTATTGTATTGAACTGAAACTGTGATGTAGCTGTGCAGTGAATAAAAAACAGTTGTGAGAAAAACGGTCTAGACGTTTGGTTTGCAAAACAAATGTGCTGTTTAAAAACAACATCTAAATATTTGATGAACTATAGAGTGTGGTGCTGTGAAATGATATTTTAGACAATTTATATTATAAAAGCAAAATCAGTTTTAAAAAGCAACACTTACCATACTTCTCAAATTCTGCTTAAAATAATAGTTACAAATCAACTTTCAAAATCTGCTGACCAAAAATAGAGACTTTTACCAAATGACTCTCTTTGCTACCTTTTTTCGCTAACTATTTTTAAAAGCTAAACATGACATATAGAAGTAATATCAAATAGGACCAAAGAAATTAGACAACAAATTTTAAAAACATTGTCAAAATCAAAATTTACAAAAGAACATCTCATTCAACTTCTTGCACAATAACATGAAAAGAATCTCTATGACTATTATTTTAATTTTTCCCAAAGAGGGGCTCATTTTACTATGTGCAAGCTCTTTATAACTAGTTGTTACTTTGTTTTGGGAAAAGTACATAAACCACGCTTTATTAATTGGGATATTGTCTCAAAGTTCTCTCTGGACAACCCAATTGACTAAAATTAGAGTGATTTGCAAATTTAAACTCCATAAGACACTGGAAATTTCAAAGAAAAAAAATTTAAAATTTAAAAAATTGACCAAATAAGACAAAATATTAATTATCTAAGTGGTCAAATATGATCACACAAATCTTCCAAAAACAATTTAGTAAGCTAGGTTTATATTTGTTTCTTTGAGTGTTTATGGTGGGTAAATTTTACTTGCAAATTTTCGCAAAATTTTGTAAAAAAAATTCATAAATTTTGTAACAAAATCAAAATTTAAAGGTTTTGACGTTAACTTTTCAAATACATGCGTTTTTTCAATTTTTTTTCTAAAGCAGAAGGTGAAAAGTAATTAGTGAAGGTTCATACATTTTTCCTTCTCTTTTTAATAACCAAATTGTAATAATTTCAATGCCATTAACATGATCAACCATTATTATATGCATAACTATAAAGAGTTCTTTTACTTCTATGATTTAATATAAAATACAAGTGAAAAAAATTTATAGATAAAATTCTATTTTAGAGATATTATTAAGGAGAGATGAAAAACTGAAATATCTTTAAACATTTTCGTAAGTTAGTTTGGTGAAATAATAAGCATATTTAAATAGTGTGCAAATCTTCTAGTTGTGGCTAGTGATGGTCTTTTTAGTTTCATTTCAAGAAATGGGAATAGAGTAGCTCATATATTAGCAAATAGCAAAATTTACTTTGTTTTTGAGTTCTACAATGTTCTGAAGAGAAACCTCTATTTCTCATACTGTAACTAGTAAGTTGCTAGTTACTAATCTACATATATATATTAAGCCTGAAGCTCAAAACTCTGATAGCTTCTTTGATCACCATTTTATTTTAAAATTTTTAGAAAAATCCTAATTTTTTCATGATATGATTGGTCCTATCATTATTTTTCTTTGCTATGATTGGTTGTAATATATACATGTATTA
>JXTC01000051.1:738242-861434 GCA_002914845.1 Trema orientale
TCATCGAACAAATGGTTGTGCTACATTCGTCTCATCAAAATAAATATAGAGATAAATATATTTTTTAATGTTGAAATACATTGAACTTAACTATATATTAGGCTTAATGTATGCAATATTAATACAACTCGCGCAAAGCACGGTTTAACGACTAGTTTATTATAATAAATCAAAGAATTTTTTTTTCTTTTTAAAGAAAGAATTCCCTTAGTCTTTGCAAATGTACAACATATTAAATATTAATTTGCAAAGAGATATAAAAATTAGAGGTAACTATAAATATATATAGATTTGCTTATCTTTTATTTTTAAAATTTTAGCTCTATATTTTTGGGAATTACATTTCATCCCTTAAAATTACATAAAGTTGCAATCTCACTCTTCTAATAATATTCAATTAGAGAAATAGTTTTAACTGAAGAAAATAACTCATTATTCAGTGTTTTGAAATAAAAACTATTTCTAAACAGATTTTACATTAACATCGATTTGTTATTACACAACCCAAAATTCAAAAAAAGACAATAGATTTCTATTAATTTAGAAGTTAATTGGAAACAATTTCTATATCAAACCACTGAATCATCAGTTAAAACCTTTTTCACAAAATTAGACGCTATAAAGTGTGAAATTGAAATCTTATGTTACAACCTAACGGGTGAAGGGTAGCTATCAAGAATATACAATTGAATTAAGAGACAACAAAATTAGAAAGAATAAATTTGTAAAAATTATGGGCATGGAATTTTAGGGAGTGGGTGCATTTATTAGGCCTTTTTCTCTGTAATCAGTACCTGCTAGCTTTCGTTTGGATTCTCGATTTCTCATGACCATATTTGACATTAATCATCCACCTTTTTTTTTTTTTTTTTTACTTGGAAAATTCTTGTCTAAAATGGTAACCTTTGTAGTTGGAAGCATTTAAAATTCTGAAATGAGCAAAGATTTCCAACACTTTCGAGTCTCAACTACACATTTTCTTTGATTTATTTTGCTTTCAAGGAATCGTATCCAAACTCTGAAAAATCAAATTAAAACTGGTGAGATATCGGGGGAAAAGAAGAAGAAGAAGAAAGTAATGCATGTGGAGTGTGGACCATATTTATATTCTCTCCCACATTTTCCTTTCTGGCTAACTCTCATCCACATCTGGAAGGCATAATAATGTCAAATAATTATTTTACATTAAAGTCTTCCTCGTGATGAGGTCTCCTCAAACCTAACCCACTTAATTTGGTTTGCTTTTATTAATAAATTGCAAGGGTTAGTATTAAACAACTAATTTACATATCACAATAGTAATATTACTTAATTCCCTATCAATATTATAGAAAATAAACCATTCCTATGTAAGAGCCATTATAGGAAAAGAAAAAGAATATATATATATATATTAAGCATGTGAACGATACATGTTTTTCCAAATTGTTTAATTGGTAGTTAAATCTCGATTGATCAGGTGTTATTTTGTAATGATTTCCATTTATCTAGAACTGCAAGTTGATCCAAATGCTTATTTATATTGGATCATCATCCAGAAGGTTTTTTTTTTTTTTTTTTAAACCTATTTATACGTATAATTTTTTTTTTAACTTACCAAGAGGGAGATCCTCGGGCTCTCTCTAGTAGGATTTCATTTTTTTTTAAATTTTTTTACGCCATGTTTACTAATCTATATAAGGGATCGGAAATGGAATTTAAATTAAAAAGGTGATTCTCTTTTCTTTACATTTATGTGTTTAATTATCTATTTAGAGCACACTATTTTAGAAAAATTTTCACACAGTTAGTTGAATTTTGGAATGATGACTCAAATTTTGATTATTTCTCATTCCCTTTCCCAATTCTTTTCTTTTTGCATGCCCTTAGTTTAATGTTAATCATTCATTTTGTCTCAAAAGAGTTGTTACAATAGATTATGATCTATGATCATTTTGGTCCAATATGATTCTGAATATGTGTAGGTTTAGTTTATTTCTATATTTAAAGCTTGTGAGTTCCAGATTTGGAAGAATCTATGTCAAAAATTATTGAGTATATGGAGGATTCTCATCATCATATCATTCCAAGGAGCCAATTTGAATGATAGAGATATTTCGTAAGAACTGATGATGTGTGTTGGCCTAAAATCCATAGTTTATGGGGTCAAATACATTGATAATAGTTTAAGCTCTTATTAATGGCTTAGATTGTCATAGAATTTGTTAAATTGTTGTTAAACTTATTTCGCTTATTTTTTTTTTCTCGATATCGTGATGGTTAACTATGTGTACTTCATAGGATTTAGCTAAGGTTTGTAATATTATAAGTGTATGATGAATTTATCTAGTTGGAGATACCATGCCTTTATATGTATGTTTTAGAAACAAAAGATGAGTTTATCTAGTTGGAGACATCTCTTCTTCCAGTAGAATCTATTATTGTAAAAGTTTATACTTTTTCATTTTAGATTTTCTTTTTCTCAAATTATGTATGTATATAGGGCCATATTGACATAATATATATGTATATGGGGCCATATTGACATACTTTTTCCAAAAAAATCAATTTACTTTCATTAGTACTTGAGATGTTAAGCCCTTCTTTCTCTACATGTATCTCCTCTCAATAAAAAAGCTAGTGTCGCCTCGCTTGAAGGCCGGAGAGGGGGTTTTTCCTTCTCCTTCTCCGGCCTTCTCTCCTCTCCTTCTTCTTCCTCCTCCTCTCTGCTTCTCTTTTCTTTTTCTGTTTTAAGAAGTCCATATCTAGATCTGGTTTATAGTACCACATTTTCTATGGATTTTAGCTTGGTCCAGATCTTAAATTTGAGATTTCTTCTTAGATCTAGATCTGTTTAGTGACCGGTTTTTATTTTGTTTTCTTTTCCACGGGTATGGATCTCAATTGGTGCTGGCCTTATATAATCTACCCTACCAAGAATGCAACCATAAGTAAGTGTTGAAAGTAATAGATTGTTGGTGGTCCTCGTTATTTCTTTATCTTGAAAAATTAGGGAAACCCACACATTTGTTCATAGTTGTGTTTGTGATCTATTTTTCGTCTCCTTTCTTTGAGAAGTTTGAAATTATTATCCTTATACTTATATTTTGAATTAAAGCTTTTTGTTTCGATTAATGATATTCCCTTAAGGAGCCTGTTTATATCAAATATATATAGAGGGTCATAATTTAGTAGGTATTTTTTTAAACCTATTTATAGGTATAGTTGAAAAAAAAAAATAGACGCACATTATTTTTTCTCTCTTTATATTTTACCATAAAAAGACGTGCATGATAAATTTTAATTGAGCAGAACAATACTTATAGATAGATAATAAAAAATACTTACTAAATTGGTGCCCTATATATATATATTGTTTCTCCCACCCTCAAATATTCCTATATTCCTCCAAATTTTGATAGAGGTCGGATTATATTTCAAGTCTGTTCAACTTCAATACATATCTAGAAGAGTTGAGAGATATACCACTTTAATTCTTTTCTTTCTTCCAAAGCTCGCAGATACCTGCCCATTAGGTGTATTCACTATTCAACCAATTCATTACTAAGAAAAATTAAACCAAATAGGAAAGAAGTATAGAGTTTGGCCTTGATTAAATAATATGGTTCCAAGAGTAGTTGGAAAATGCTATACTTGTTAATAATAAGTGATTTCTTCAATATTAGATCAATGGTTTACATACAATTTGAGCAAAAAATAATGCAATAAAAAGTTTACAAAAAAGCAAAAATCGCAAAACTAAACGTTTTCTCTCATGCAATTAATTAAGAAGAGCAAGAATTAAAGCCCAGCATACCTTTTACTCTTTTAGGTGTCCAGTATGATATATTCTACATACATATAAGAAAAATATGGAACTTATTAATTATAGTTTGATTACCTGCCCCTTTAAGGAATATTACTGAAGGCTTGCAAGTATTGTACTAATAAAAAAAAAAAAAAATTATTATTAGCTAGACAATGCTTCAAAAGGGACTCATGTGTAGTCATGAATTTGTACCGGCCAGAGTGAATGACTCAGATTTGTTTTTTAGACAATGACTCAATGTTTTTTACATTAAAAAAGAAAGTCCTAATATGTGATGATTCAAAAATAAAATCAAACACAAATTTGACGGTTTAAAATTGTCTTGTACTAGTAGTGAAGTTTTTCGTCCCCCAAAATAAAATTTCTCCCCTATTAAAATACTGATAAACTAAGGCAGCAAGCCAAGATAACCCACGTAGTCCTCTTTTTCTATTTTATTTTTTTATTTTTTTTCTCTTGGAAGGGGCTTGGGGATTATCATGCCCCGCGTAGTTGATTCGGTCTAACTTGTCTGCTTCTTTATAATTGACGTGCAAAATGGGGTTTTGGACAAGTCCAAGTGTGGGATTGAATAAAACATTTATTAAAGAAAATGATATAAATGGGAACCTTCATGAGATCAGAGATGAAGTGCAGCTTGCTAAAGCTAGCAGTCATGAAAAAATAAAAAAATAAACAAAAAATCCAAAGATACCCCAAAGTGGAGAAAAGGATAAAAGCTTTAAACTGCGCCAACAAACAATTTACTCTAAACACCTATGATATCCCAACACGTGGGTGCATATATTAACTGGAAAGCAAGCAAAGGCATGTCCCCAAAGGAAAGAATAGTATTTAGAATCGTTTGGAGAAAAGTGGTGCATAGATATAAAGAATGAGAAAGAAACAAATGAAAGAGAAAATTAAAAGAATATATATGGAAGTACTTATCATGAACATATTCAATAAACCAAAAGGGGAAAAAAAAAAAAGATTAAGTTATCTTGAACATATGCCATCATGACTATGATGGAGAGGAACTATCACTGTGTGAATCATTTTTTAAGTATGAAAAGAAAAAGAGGAAACCTTCCTAATTATTTAACTATAATAATGTTATTGGGGACATCTTACATCAATTTTTATACATGATCAATTGATGTAATAGCCTTTAAATTACTTTTTTCTCTCAATAAAATCTTTAGTTGGTTTCTGATTAAACTATGGTAAAACCCTCATTTAGAGTTTAAACATGAAAATCAAGTTCGCCTAATTAAGACTACCTTAGTAACCTACACAACAAGATCTGCAGGCTGCTAGACCCGGCCAAAATTGTAGCTGCACTTTTTCTATATATGAAAGCTTCCTCTTTCTCTTCTCTATTATTCCAACCTCTCTGGATTACTATTCCAACCTCTCTGGATTACTATACTACTCTGTCCGAGAGAGATTCTTCTTCAATAGAATATCTCTTAATCTTGTATATCATTCTATTTTAATAATCCTTTCACTTATGTAAAAGTAGTTGTTATTATAGATTTAGATATATGAGATCGTCTGTCCCACTTTATTCTAGATTTTTGTAAATTTAGTATGTTTTTATTTTTATTTTTTATTTTTTCGAGATTTGAAATTTGTGAGTTAGATTTAAAAGAATTTATATAAATGATTATTGATCTAAGCCAAACAGCATGACCATGTTAATCAAAAGAGCAAACTCGGGTGATATCCAGAGGGTGATTTGTAAAGGCCGAAAAGGTATCTCTAGTGAATCTCTAATTGCATCTTTTATGGAGTTTGCGTGCATATACGGTATTCGTATCCAGTGTATATTTAATTTTTTTGGCCACTTGCTAGTTCAACTGCATATCGTAACGAATTACACGTTAATTTGATTGGATAAAATTATAATATGCATTTTTTTTTTTAAAAAAAAGGAAGAAATCAAGTCCATAATAATGGTGCACCGTGCATGAAGTTTGCTCTTGTATTATTACTCGATCTAATTGTGGTTTTGCTTCGTCGACGGTGCAGTAAATCGTGGTTTTTTTTTTTCGATATTTATATATCGTAATTTTAAGAAGATGGAATGAATAATATTATGGGTACTATATAATACTCAATATAACATGATGTATCAGTATATTATTAAGTTATTAGGTCATTT
The DNA here is from genome assembly GCA_002914845.1 of Trema orientale. Taxonomy (NCBI): domain Eukaryota; kingdom Viridiplantae; phylum Streptophyta; class Magnoliopsida; order Rosales; family Cannabaceae; genus Trema; species Trema orientale. The sequence continues at coordinate 744,197 of JXTC01000051.1, forward strand.
TTTATCAGAATTTCTATTTTGGAACAACTAAAACTCCAAAATTTTAAATCTAACTCACGATTTTGCTTTATATTTTAATCTATCTCCAACCTATTATTCCAAATACTATATACAAAAAAATATTCTCTATACCAAAAAGAATATTCTTTCTATCTTTTACCTAAATATCTTTTTTACTCATTAATTATCTATAGATTTACCTTTCAAAGGGGGCATTTTTGGAAGTTTAAAAAATAAAAAAAAAGCACAAATGTGCAATCACTATAGTGCTACGCTATTAATAGTGCGATATTGTAGTTTTCCTCTATTTTGCCGCAAAAAAAGCCGCCCGGTTGGAGTCTATTTCTTGCGCTATTTTGGCCAAAAATGACTATTTTGGCATCCGATTGGAGATGACCTTATAATCATCTCAAATGGAGTCCATATAAGACCTAATCGTTCAATTACAATCATCGAGTAATAGACTGAAATATTGTATGTGTTAAGCACCAATAATACCTATAATATTGTAGAAGTTGAATTGGGGTTCAAGAAATTAGAGAGAGTTCCAGTAGAGGTGTTGGGAGGTAGCACTGATTGCAACTTTTTCATATATATATATATTTTAAAACATAGTGGTTGGAATCAAACTTCCGTTTCAATTTAAAACAACAAAATCAACTTTAGTGAATAATTCAACCCCCAACACAAAACACGATCATAGACGTTAGAGCCTAGAGGCATTCAAATAAAAGTTTACATTAGTAATATAAAATTCAATCTTAAAGTATACAGTATTTCTCAAGGAACAAATTATGTCAAACTCCATTAACAAAAAAGAGAATAAAAATACAAATTGAAAATGTCATTCTCATTCACAATTTTCTAGGCCAAGTGCTAGAGCTGCCAGCATTGACGTCTTGTGCCATGAGTTATATATATAGATATATATGTATGTATAGCCCATAATTCAAGCTATTAATTATAATAAGCTTTGCTTAACCTATACGTACGTGTAACATTGGATTAGACAATTGAGATTATACTTAGATTGTCAACATCAAAGGAAACATCTAAAACCATGGATGTTTGTGCATCATCTCTAGCTAGCTTGTGCTCAACATGCATTATTTGACTAGATCAAGTTAAATCCAAATTGCATTATTGAGCTTTAGCTAGCAAGCTCCTTGGGGAATCTTAAAAGCCAAACATAGGTCAATACTAAATATAATCTCGTTTTTGACTAAGTTAGCTCAAGCACTACCAAGAATGATAATACTAGAAAATTACTAGTGGATACATATAATATTATATTATGACATGATATGGTGGTCTTTTTTTCGATTGATTTGTTTTGGACGATTTGTCCAAATTGATAATTTAAGCCTAAAAGTGTCTGCATGAAAGCGATTGTCTCAATGATCGGCTTGAAACACGCATTTTGTTGATCGAGCCCTGCTTTAGGATAATTCCAAGTTATTTTTTTGAAAATATTTACTATGTTTAGAAAAAAAAGTACAATATAATTAGGCTTATTAAAAATCCTTGAAACAATTTAATAAAATTAATCCTGAAACTAATTTTTGGAGTAAAATTTTCTAAAGTCCCTTAATATTAGTTTTGTTAGGAAAAAAAAAGGTGTTTCTGATAGTATTTTTTTTTTAATATTTACATCCTCATTCTTTTATTTATGGCTTTTAGGTCATCATTTTTATATTTTTTTTATCAGGATTTTTGACGTGCCTGTCCCCTATGTTATTCGCAGATTGGCGAAACAATCCTTAAGTTTTTTTTTTGACAATTAGATCCTTAAATTTTAAAAACTTTGGTAATTAAATCCTTTTTGTTTGTTAATGTTAAAGTTTTCATAAAATTGAACATGTTTAAGCAAAAGAAATTAGTATTACACTAACACTAATTAGTTTGTAAGGATATAAAAAGAAATTTTAAGAGAAATTTTAAATTTTCTATTTTTTAAAAAAAATTTATATATGTTGTTAATTTTTCCTTCCAATTCTAACTAATGCCAATAAAATATTGATTTTGAATTTTAAAAACCTTGTATGTGAACTGAAAACAAACGCTCAATTCCATCTAACATTTTAACAATTACTTATGAAAATAACTTAATTGCCAAAATTTTTAAACTTAGGGATTTAATTTTACTTCACGTTAATCCCTTTTAATCTTTTCTATCCAAAACTACGGTTAATTAGCACTTGTCCAAAATGTGCTCATCTTAGTAGGGGTAAAATTGGAATTAAAGAGAAATTATTATTATTTTTTTAAAAAAGAGTGAATTATCATTTTCATTCAAGATGGAGGTAAGAATTGAAAAATTTTATATAGTTCTAATATGGATCTACTTTAGTCCAAGTATTTATATATCTAGAAGAGAGGTATATGAATACTTGGACTAAATTAGATCTATATTGAAACCATATAAAAGTTTGGCAATGCATACCACAAAATTGGAACAACAAAACATAAAATTGGCAATATATGTTTCATAAAATTGGTAATATAATAGTTAGATCTAACTCTTTTTTTTTTTAACAAAATAATAATTTCCCTTTATTTTCAATTTTACCTTACTGAAATGAGCACGTTTTGAGCAAGTACTAATCAACGACAGTATTGGGCAGAAAAGATTAAAAGGGATTAATGTGAAACAAAAATATAATAAGTAGGACTTAATTGTAAAAAAAAAAAATAGAAACACCTTTCTTTTCTAACAGAACTAATATAGGAGACTTTTGGGGTTTTGCTCCAAAAACTTACATTCAATGTGTTTTTACTAAATTTTTCTGAGTTCTGGGGATTTTTTTAAATAAAAAGCCATAGAATTATTATCGGTTATCTCTTAAATCTTTTTATTGAGCGGGCTGAAATATTTAACTATTGGAAAAGTGGTCAACCTCTTTCCTAACAAAAATATGAAATAAAACTATTAAATATTTTGTCTACTCATTGTGCACTTTTGCAAATTATATTATCTCTCTATTTTTTTAAAAGAAGGTTATATTCTCTCTATTTAATTATGTGATAATTTTATGATAGATAAACTGCAACCTCTGTAATTGATCTTAAAGCCCCTCGTTGTGTAACTGGTGAATAAAAAAGAAAAAAGAATAATTAAGTGAAGTTCATAGAGAAAGTGGCGATCATGCGTTGTTTGTGCCTAAAAGCCTGTCGTTGTATTTTAATTATTTGTCTTATTAACTTAGTCTTGATTCCAATTAGTTTATAGTAATTAGAATTATTTAATAGGCACCTTCTTTATATATAGACACACTTAATTACTTTTTTATTAGCTCCGATTGATTATCAAAAGATAGGTCTGGCTATTAAGCTTTTTAGTTGTGGCGCTAATTAATCGAAATCGTGCTAAGAACGGACAAGAAATAAAAAAATAGTTTAGATAATATTAAATTATACATGGCATGCAAAACCATAACATGGAGGTATTGGGCTCAAGCATGGACTATGGTGTTCTATATCAAGTTTATTTTATTTATTTATTTTTTTATAAATATTTTTTGTTTAAGCGCTTCTATTCATCTGCATTATTGGAATGCTTTAGATCCTGCCTCTGTTTGTAGCCGAAGATAATAAATTAGTGGTGTAATTTTTTCGTCTATATTTTTCAAATGATTTTCTTACAAAGGTAACGAAGTTCAAGTATATATAATTAGAAGCTGTGGAATCAGCATATAAATCTAGAGGTGAGGGACGTATTTTTTAAGCATGGAAGTTTTATCCCTTTTTCAATCTTTAGTTTTTATGTCCGGGTATGCAGTTAATGTACTCGATGTAAATCAGTTAATATACTTGTCTATTGTTCAGGACATAAAACTAAGACTAAAAAGAAAAGGTACTTTTTAATGATTTTAATAAAGTGGTAATTCTCCTAAAGATCCCCCAAAAAAACAAGAGATTATGTTAAAAGTACTCCCTCTATTATGGCTTAATATTTTGTTTAATGTTTTATTCTCGTAAATCAAAAAATGTCTCTTCTATTTTTTCAAAAGAGACACTAGTAATATCCACTGTCAAAAATTTTGGTCTTACTCGGGGATTACATGGAAAATGCCCGGGAAATTGACATGGTTACTTCTAATTTGGGGTAAAATGACCTTTTTAGTTAACTTTTAGAAAATAAATTTTTTAGTCGTAAAAAATGACTTTTGTAATTGTATTTTGGAGAGAGAAAAAATGGTGTTCCAATTTAATCCTATAACACATATCAATATTTTATTCAAAAATTGTCCAATTTTCCCACATTTTCTGTACTTTCTCCCTCTTTTCCCACCATTTGCCCTCCTAAAGCATAGTACCCTTCCTGCCAAAATCAGATTCGGCCATCTCCCTCTTTCTCTTCTCCCCAAATTCAGATTCGGCCATTTCTCTCTCTTTCTCTCTTCTCTCTAACTTAAATCTACCCATCTCTCTCTATTCTCTCTCTTCTGTATGCATCTCTCTCTCTCCAGTTCAACTCGAAGAAGACTGTTTGCCCATCTCTCTCTTCTATTTAGCTCGAAGCTTCACCTCCTAGCTGTGTCTTTGGGTACAGCTAGAAGCTTCTCTAGCCATCTCTGTTTCTGGTTCAGGTCTATTTTTTTCCACAAGTCTATTCTTGTTTGGTGTTAAAACTAAGTGGGTAGTAGTTGTATAAGGTCATAATTTTGGATCTAGTGACTAAGATGATTAAAAATAGATTTGCTTGAAATTCTTGACAAGTATTGAAAGTAAGAGTTTGTGTCATAAATGTATGTTGCCATTCATAAATGTAGCCAGTCATAAATGTATATTTGATCATGATGCGAAGAAATATATCTGTGACAGCACTGATATCTGTGTGATTATTTGTCTGAGTTGAGACCTAAACACCATACGATAGAGATAAAATATATTATTGATGTGAGACTTTGTCATCTGAAGATTATTAATGACCGTTCCATTAAAGTTTACATGGAGCTAAAAAGGAGTGAAGTTGACAAGACAGTTTCCACATTGTATAGATATAATTGACGAGCCAATGACAATGTAAGGGATATTTATACCACCCAGTCAAAGTCAGCCCCCTCGTCAACCATTTCCAACCCGAGACGAGTCACATATTTCTTTTGTTGCCGAGTGTACTGGTGATGGATTAGAAGAACAGTCCTAATTTTAAATACCCCTGAAGTAGAAGAAGTTAATAGAACAACCAATGGTGTACCAAGCAATGGTTTCCCAAGTAACGATGCACGAAACAATGCTGCACCAAACTTACGGGTTTTACCTCTCGGATTTGAATGAACAACGACCTTACTTATTGTTGTAATAGATCATGAAGTGATTGCAACAGACCATGAAGTTGTTGCAACAGATGCAGTTGATTTCACAAAAACAGTTTTAGAGTTAGATCTTATACATTTGAAGCCCAATCCACTATTGTCTATGGTGGATTTTCCAGTTGTCAGAATGTGATCTAACCTTTTAGTTTCTGAACTCAATATTTTCACTCTTTTTTGTGTTCTTTCAAGTTTAACATATAATTATTTTAGTTTTTTATCTTTTTTAGAAATGATAGAATTCAAACTTTGCACTATTATTTCATATTCTTCTTTGGATTTCAAAAGTGCAGTGCTATTGCTTACCAAAAGATAATTATTAGCACAAACCTTCATCCATTGAGAGTACATTTTCTGATATGTTTCTTGGAGTAAATCCTGATCATGTTCTGATTCATCACCACTGTCAGAACTAAAATCTGTCACAACATCATATGGTTCCTCAGATTCTATTGCAATATCGTCCTCAGCAATAGAGTTATTGCAACAGACAACTTCTGTTGCAATGGAAACTGTATCTTTCTGCAACACAAACCGTGAATTGTAAAACAAGGAGATAGTGAGAGTAACATTACCTACAATGTCTTCCTCTTTGCTTCTATCGGATTCTGCATCCTTCAATGTAATAATCATGGCTTTTGACTTCTTTTTCAAGGTATTGGCATATTCAGATTTAATATGACCATAACCTTCACATTCTCTGCATTAAATTCTTTTTCTCTTGTTAGAATCAAAAGAATTATTACTATTGGAGGATTTTGGAGCATCATTATTTTTTCTCATCTTTTTTATGTATCTTTTGAAATTTTTTGCCAACAAGGTCAATTCATCTGAATCATATTCCACAAAAAGAGACACACTAACAAAACATATCAAAAAATCCCAAAATCTCACTAAAATTTTAGTGACTCCACTCTGATACTAATTAAAAGATTCAAGATTACATGTGTACCAATTTTTTGATTTATTATTCGAAATAAACAAATTTAAAAATTAGTTGTCGTTGTTGTTACAACAGTGAAATGAGTTCTGCTGCTATTGCAACAGTGAATCGTATTGTTATTATTGCAACACTGAAGTATTGAACGTGTGTTACTGAAAAAATAATCACAATAATGAAATTAAAGGAAAATAAATGACACCAGAAATTGTAACACAATTCGACTATTTTTCAATAACCTACTCCATGGGGTTATGCCCAAAGAAAGAAACATATTAGTAGAAATTTTTAAAGTACAAACACCAATGAGTTAAATAAGAAAGACTCTCTCATATCTTGATGCACCGTGTTTGACTCTTCTCTTAATACATTCAGCAAGCTCCACTCGTCTTACTTGACTCCAAAATCTTGAACTCCTTTCAATAGTTGGATTAATCTTCTTTGCTATGGCGTACTTTTAATTCCATACACTAGGATTCCCTCCTATGCACTAGAACCTATCTTCTCCCGAAGAAAACCAAGCCCTTTTCTCGAAGGACTTTTACAATTTCAAGTGAATTTCCTAGAGCTAATCATTCTAAGAACATTCAAGACTCACATAAAAATAAACTCCCAAAACTCTTCTATAGAAGCTCTCCTTTTCTCATAGTTTGGGCACAAAATAACAGTTCTATTACAGTATATTTTTCTCTCTGAAGTGCATACACATCCCTTAGACTTGCTGAGCTTTTATAGATGAATTTCCAGCCTCAATCTCGTGCTCCCTTAGTGTGAATAGGTTAAAAATGAGAAATGAATGATTTGCCACGAAATATGTTGTCATTCCTTATTTAGACAGTCAGAAATTTGTTGCAACAGCTTTCATGAATTGTCCCTAAAAAGTGTCCAGGTGCATTGAGAGAAGTTCTCCATGATTTTGGCTCTTCTTAATCAGCTGAAATCACTCTTTTATACCTGTAAGAACTTTTCTTAAAGACGAGGACTGATTTCATAATTAATTAGAGTCAATCAATTCAATCAAGAGAACTTTCTATAAACAGTGAAATCTGTTGTAATAGATTTTGCCAGAAAATCTTAATAGCTCATGAAACTAATTACATTAATTTAATAAGAAGATTATATGTACCATAATGGATGAAATATAACCATGATTCTGCTAATACACCTGTCAATAATTATTAGCCAAGATTTGAGGTAATAATGAGCAAGAATTAAGCTAAAAATAGAAACTTAATTAAAAGAAAAATGAGATAAAATATCTTAATCAATTTAGTCCAGCTGGTCACAAAACTCCAACAACAATAATGCCTATTATCCTTCTAGAAATGTGTAATAAGGAAAATTAGACCAAAGGATACAAGAACAAAAAGTTTTCAAAATTATATTTTCGGCCTGCACAAATCTGTTGTGAGTAATCCTGTAAATCTGTTGCAACAAGTGTTTTATAATATCAGTAGACCTATTGTAACAACTTATTAATTTTCTCACAACAACTTGAGTTTATTATTTTTGCCAATTGTTTGCCAACACCTTGGACCTAACATCACTAATTATGATAAGAATGTATGCAATGTATGTCAATAAAAGGGCACTACAGAAGCATCTACATAAGTTTACCATCAGTAATCACTTCCAATTTAAAGTTAGAGCTTCAACCAAAAACATTTTACACGTGTGTTTTGACAATAATTACAAATGGTCGGTATGTGCGATTCAGATCAAATAGACTATGATGTTCCAAATAAGAAGGTATTTTAGTGAATCTGTATTCAAAATGAATTATATATTTATAAAGAGTGGGACAGATAGTCACAAATATTGTGACCGATAGTCATAAATGTTATGACTGGTCGGCACAAACTTTGTGGTAGATGTGTGGTCACTTTTTACAAGCAACTTACACTTTATAATTTGATGCAGATACAATTATGTACATACTTGCTCTGTTGATAGTAGGCAAGGAGAACCTCGACAAGCAACTAGTTACATAACTAGTGATATGGTCAAGTATTATTATTCTAACCCCGCTAGAAACCCTTTCGGGCCTAATGACATTATGGATGAAATGAAGTGGGAGTATGGCATCAACGTAGGTTACAAAAGAGCATGCAGGGCAAAAGAAAAGGCATTAGAGATTCTATTAGGGTCAGATGCAGAGTCTTATACTTTATCGCCTTCTTTTGCCTACATCTTAGAAGCCAGTAATCCTGGCTCGATTATTGCTCTTGAGACGGAGGGGATAGAGGACGAGGAAGATGGAATGGTAGAACACTTCAAGTACTTTTTCATGTCTATGTCGGCTTTCATTCAAGGATGGCCACACTATAGACCTGTGATATTAGTTGATGGATCTTATTATCATGGGACATTGTTCACTGCATGTGCAATGGATATAAACGAGCAAGTATTCCCTCCGGCATTTGGAATTGGTGACTCTGAGAGTAATGCTGCATGAGTGTGGTTCTTGACGAAGTTGAAAGAAGCAATTGGTGACTGAGATGATCTCATAATAATACCTAATAGAGCTAATAGCATTGCATATGTGATTGGTGAAGTGTATCCTAACGCTTATCATGAATTTTGCATGCATCATCTGTTGAACAGTGTAAGGAACAAATTTAGAAGCGTGTCAAAAGCTATAAAATGGAAGTTTGTGAAGGCTGCAAAGGCATATACCGTCAGAGAGTGGGAGAATTATATAAATTTTCTTGACTTTGAGGATCCTCGTATCTGTGAGTATCTTGCATCTAATGAGGTGGGAAATGAAAACTGGGCACGTTGCCATTTTAATTCTAGGAGGTACTCTATCATGACATCCAACAATGCTAAATCCTTCAATGCGACAGACGTCAAACTGCAGGAATTGCTGGTTAGGAAGTTACTTGAGTTTTTAAGAGGAAGGATGCAGCAACGATTCTATAATAGGCAACTTGCTACTGCTGGGATATTCACAATACTAGCTATAAGTCAAGAAAATCATTTATTGGAGATTCATGCTGCCTCAACTAGAATGATTGTAAGTACACTCGATGACTCATGATCTTTATTTTATTTTTACTATTTTCTGTAATTTCTCGTCATAAATTTTAGTGACTAGTAATATACATTATATTTATGTCACGTTTTTTATTCAATTTATAACAATGTGTTCTTTATTTTATTTTTGTTATTTTTTTTAACTTCTCGTCATAAATTTTGGTGACTGGCAATATACATTATCAGTTTGTGAAAGCTGCCAAGGTATATACCGTCAGAGAGTGGGAGAATTACATAAATTTCCTTGACTTTGAGGATCCTGGTATCCGTGATTATCTTGCATCTAATGAGGTGGGAAATAAAAACTGGGCATGTTGCCATTTTAATGCTAGGAGGTACTCTATCATGATATCTAACAATGCTAAATCCTTCAATGCGTTGGACGTCAAACCGCGAGAATTTCTGGTTAGGAAGTTACTTGGGTTTTTAAGAGGAAGGATGCAGCAATGATTCTATAATAGGCAACTTGCTACTGCTAAGATATTCAAAATACTAGCTATAAATCAAAAAAATCGTTTATTGGAGATTCATACTTCCTCAACTGACTCATGATCTTTATTTTGTTTTTATTATTTTCTGTCACTTCTCGTCATAAATTTTGGTGACTCGTAATATACATTATATTTATGCCACATTTTTTATTCAAAGTGTAACAGTGTGTTCTTTATTTTATTTTTATTATTTTTTTTTACTTCTTGTCATGAATTTTGGTGACTAGCAATATACATTATATTTATGCCATGTTCTTTATTCAATTTGTAATAGTGTGTTCTTTATTTTATTTTTATTATTTTCTGTAACTTCTAGTCATAAATTTCGTGATTGATAATATACATTATATTTATGCCATATTATCCTTCAATTTGTGATAGTGTGTTCTTTATTTTATTTTTATTATTTTCTGTGACTTTTCTTCATAAAGTTTGTGATTGGGAATATAAATAATATGTATGCCACATTATTATTCAATGACTTTTCGTCATAAATTTTGTGACTAGCAATCTACATAATGTATACCTCATTATCATTTAATTTGTTACACTGTGTTATTTTTTTTGTTTTCATTATTTTCTTGGACTTCTCGTCATAAATTTTGTGACTAGTAATATATATTATATTTATGCGTAATTGTCATTCAGTTTGTTACAGTGTGTTATACGATTACTGACAGTTTGCATGACTTGTACTATTGTTCACCTATTAGGTCAATCCATTAAGTGTTTTTGAGTTAGAGGTGGTGGATAGAAAATGCAGGTCATATGTTGTTGATAATAAGAACATAGTGAAACCACCACTTATACAAGCTAGATCAACTGATCGACCAAAGAAGAGAAGAATCCTCTTAAATGATGAAGAGGCTCCTAGGCAAAAATGTTCACAATGCGGCCAAGGTGGGCACAATAGGTAGACTTGCAAGAATCCGATCCCCTTACATAAACGCAATTATGGAGGAAGAACCGTTCTAGAATGAATGTATGACTAGTATAGTATTAAAATATGCGATTAATGTATGTGACCTAGTGTCAGATAGTTTGTGATTTAGGATCACACATTTTGGGATTGTTACAGGTAAATTCCGATAGTAATGTGTAATCATATTCAGTAGACCTTTCAGTACTTAGCACTAAGTGGATGTTTAGTAATATCATTCATATTGATATCGTCAGTCACACAATTAATTGTTTGTTTCCAAAAGGATGTTGACCAACTTACAATTTAAGAAATCGTGTAACATCTTTCAAATATTTTTTATTGCCTTTTGTGACTTGGAGACCAAAGTATGTAACTGGAAGTCACAGAATGCTTGTAATTAATACTATCTCATTACTTGAATAATGACAAATGATAAGGAATGTGTACTTAATTTATCTTGAATTATTTGAGTAAGTGATATAACTAGTCACTGAATTCTTGTTTCCTCATATATTATACACCAATGTGACTAGAAGTCACAAAATGCATGGAATTAACATTATACACTTGTTACAAACATTTTTTTATAACATATTGTGACTTAGAATCAAAACATATGGGACTGAAAGTCATAGAATCCTTGCAATTAATACTACATCATTACTTGAACAACGACAAATGATAAAGAAGCTACACATAATTCATATTTGAGGCGTTTTACATTTTACTGGGACTTAGGGTCACATAAATTCTGACCAGCAATAACAAAATGATATAGAACATGCACAGTAACTGTGTTCTAGTGAATAATAACAGTACTTCAGGCATTGCACTTCATCACATGAGTCATAAAATGTAGGTTCCAAGTACATTATCCTTTCACTGAATTATGACTTGCAACCACAAAATATTATGTTACCTTAAAAACTATGGAAGTTCCGTCATATATTGCCTTTTCATCCTCCTGCATCATAGAAATTGGTGTGGCATCCTCTTAAACCTGGATCATATCTTGGTCCATGCTATGACTTGCTTCCTTCTCACTTTGTCCCTTCAAAAGTCAAAGAAATAGTGTTAGGATCACAAAATATGATAAAACACACAAAATTATACTTACTCAATTATTAGTCACAAGATTTGTGACTTGAAGTCATATAAACAACCACCATCAAACACGAAGTTGCAATTTCAACAGTTTTGTCCACATCAGTTGCACTGCCAAATATTTTTTCCATATCAGCTGTAGAAAATATGGAACTTGTATCAAATATTGCCTCTTCTTCCATCTTTGCAATATCTTCTACTATGAATTCCCTTTATTGTTCGTATTCTATATTTTTGCCTATCTTTTCCTCATCAGCACCATTCTTGTTTCCCTTTCCTTGTTGCCCAACCTCTTTTATCTTCTCCCAGCTTCTCATCAACAGATATCCTATCATTCTCACCTTCTTTCCCAACCTCTTTATCTACATCATCATTGCCCAAACTTGTTACATGTCATGTATACTCAGCATTAGTACTTTCAAAGTTTTCATCACCCCTTTTTTTTTGTCTATTTCCTTCTTCCCCCTTATTTTTGTGTCATCACCAGTTGTTACGTCTTCCACACCAGCCAGCTTTTGCAATATACTTTCACAATTTTTCAAAATAGTTTTAACGTCCTTTTGCTCATGTCGAAAACCTCGAATCTCATCTTTAGCCATGACAAGCTCATCCTCAACTTTATGGAGTCTTGACTCTAAGTCCAAGTTTGAAGATGTTGATGCTCCTTTATCTTTACTATCAAACCTTTGAGCCTTTCCGATATGCGACAATATAAGCATATTACCATCTTGGGATTGTTCTTCATTATGGTCATCAACTACAGTCTTCTCTTTAAAACCAGATTTTGAAAATAGTTTCCCTTTCAGCATAAATCCATCTTCCTTGTCGTTTTCTATTGCAAAAATAGCTTTGATGTGCAGATGCTCTAATTCTTCATCTGTAGGGGTCATTGGCACGATCTCTAATTAAAAAATAATCAAAGCAAGTCAAATATGACATCTACTCAAACACAATATGACAAAAGATCACTTAAATCACTAAAGCTGTGATAGACAATCACTTATCTAAAGTTGTATTAGACTGTCATAAAAAATTCAAAAAGTGAAACGACTTGTCATAAAATCACCTATACATAATCTTAAACATATTAGTGACTCATATTGGGATTGGACAAGACATTCTTCTGCAACATTCAGCTGTTGGTGCCATGTCAGTAGTCCAATATAAAATTCTTGGGATTAATTGTAACTTCTCCTTTTTAGCACTATATTTTCCAAGCAAAGAGATAGTCTCATAGGACCAGATCTGTAATGCCATTAGAAATCCAAAAAAATTTATGTCTTTCCGCCTTCCCCTTTTTCACTTCATTTTTTGCTCAGAATACAATCTGTTTGCTCATCTTATCCCACAAAAGTTTTCCCATGGATATTTGTTGAATGATACTAAAGCATTAATAAGGTCGACAAAGAACATAGGCAGCTATACTGAGGGACTATTAGTAAGAAGGGCATTAGACAGCAAATAAAGTAAAACAACTTTCACTCTATCGTCATCATTTTGCACATGCACAAGATCAAATACAATCTTTATACTCTGCCTTTTCAATGTATCCTTATCATTAAAGTAAGTAGAGCCTATATGCTTACTCACTTTGGTTTTCCAAAACTTTTCATTGGTGTCTCTATCACACCTCAAATCAGTAATAAGCGCCATGTCTTAAATGAAAAAGCTCACCAAAGTATCACAAACTTAAAAGAATATTTTGTCGTTACCCTTATATCCAAGAACTTCTGCCACCTGCATTATCAAATGATTAACAATTTGTGCAGAAGAGGTAAAATGTTTCACATTTAGGAAATGCCCAAAACAAGTTTCAAAGAACATCTTCCTTTGTACTTCAGTCAACTTTGCTTTAATGTGTACTATACTACTATCAATACGACCAAAATAATTAATCTTTCCTTGTCTGACTTCACTCTCTTCAGACTCAAATATTAATTTTCAGCCCTGCAACAGATATAGAAATTACATTTAATCCTATACAACCTTTATAAAAGCAATAATAGGCACAACATTTGTGACTTGAAGTCACAAATGTTGTGCCTTTCTTACAATAAAAAATTATATATTCACATTGGCTAATAATGGCTAAGTAATAGTTCTCAAATAATGCCTAATAATGCCAATAATTCACACAAAATTCACATGAAACACCATAACTTATAGTCACAGAATACCTGACAGGAATCTACATCTGTGACTTACCGTCACAAATTTGTGACATTCACACATTTGTGACTAGAAGCCATATATACTCATGTAAAACAGGAATTTGCAGAAACAAAACAATGCCTAACAATTCAATCTTCCCTTCTTCCAGAACCATTTATGGTTTTAAAATCAAATGCAAATAATCAAAATTTTTAGTTCATAACAATAGCTAAAATGCTCCAAATTCACACAATCTAATATTCATATGAAAAACCATACCATAAAAATTAGTATTCAAATATGTGTGATTGTAGGTCACACAACTGTGACAGCCATAGTATTGCAAAAGTTAAAATAAATGATCTAATTTGTGACTGTAAGTCACAAACTTGGTGCCATTGGAACGTTTTTTTCCTACATATATTGATTTTCAACATGAAATTGCAAAAATGAGACATGAACTGCAATCTCTCAACTACATTCATAATTTCCTTACAGAAAATAAATAATCTACCTACTACATCCAGAAACTACAAATTTGGGAGTTAGGTTTTTTATCATCACATATGCAACCTCCAAACACATAAATTTTCCTTACCCAAAATCATCAAACACATAAAATAGGATAGTCTTACCTTTTCTTCTTTGGCCTCTTACTTTTTTACCTTTTCTTCTTTCACCCTTTCCTTTGGCTTCTTCGTCGTAATTTTCGTTGCTGGTGTAGATACACAGAGAGGTGAGGATTTTGTTCCCTCTCCCTCTATTTTTAGTTTCTTCAACCTTGGCGACGTCCTCGGTAATGCCAACTGGAGAGGAGGAGGTCAGAATCTTCATTTGCTTTTTTCTTTTTCGAAGTCCACCGTGTTTTAGCCATTGTCGTCACAAGGTGAAATAGAGACAAAGGCAAGGTGGGGGAGTAGAGTTTTAAGAAAGTGGAGAAAAATTGGGTTTTCTAATGCAGTTTTGGGTCCGAAAATAGGGGTAAGGTGGGGGGTCTTCAAGGTTGCTCTTCTGCAAAAATGTGTTCTGGATTTTTGAAATTTAAAAAAATAAAATTAAAGCCAAAAACGAAGAAAGATGAATGACAGAATCTCTGACAGGATTTTGATTGGTTGAAGGGCATTTTGGACTTTCTTCTCCGTGGGGAGTAGTAAAAAAGTCATTTTCAAAAATTGAACTTGAAAAGTCACTTTGGCCCATATTAGAAGTAGCCAGGTCAAGTTCCCAAAATGCTAGGAGTGTTTGGCGGGCTGCAGGTAAGTTGGACGTAAGTAGTATTCTAAACTTCCAACCTAAAACTGCCCACTAAATAGGCGTTTGGGCATTGGGCTGATTTGCATTGGGCTATAATTTTTTGAAAGAAAAAAAAAACAAAAGTTTGATTTTTTGAGCTAATATTGAGGAAATTTTCAGCTAATTAACACTTCAAACTCTTATAATATTAGCATATGACATCATGACTTTTTTCTAAAAAAAATTGATTTGCCTCTAACAAATGCAACTAAAGAATAAAGACAGAGAAAAAAACTAAACAAGTAATCATTTATTCTATAGACTAAAATCTTGTAGAAAGAAAGAGATAGAATATTAATTAACGTAAGTTATAGGAGTAGCTACTGAACTAGTTACCAGTTGGAATGTTGGGTGGGTGGGTTCAACGGATGGTGGGCAGGTTGAATGCAAAACTATCACTAAATAAGTGGGTTGGGCGGGTTTGGTGCTGGGTATGACACGTCAACTTTTTCATCGGTGGGTTGGTTTAGGACAAGCGGTTTCAATGGATGAGCAGGATTCGAACATCCCTAGAAAATACTAGTAATATCTCTACCCAAAAAAACTCCATGAAATACATTAAACTCATTATTAAACATTGGGTCAGAATCAAATTTGACCTTATTTTAAAGCTCATGATGAAATTTGGGATAAATTATGACCTAATTATGAAAAAAGTACCCGTCTTTTAACGAAAAATTAAAAATAGCATCCCCATCATAGAGTCAAAATTTAACCCGGAAGAATAATATACATATATATATATATATTTATATATATTAGGCTGGCCGAAAAATTCGAATGAGGTAATTAAAAAAAAAAAAAAAAAACTCAATGGTAGTCAAAAGATCATATATGATCATTAGGGTAGCTTAAGTTTTCGAGTCAGTCATTTTAGCTCGAGGTAGTAAATCTAAATATACTTTGTTTGACTGGGATGCAGCCCAGAGGAAGTGCAATGAACTTCAATGCCCAAAAAATGGTGGAGGGGCCCCAAATCCTTGAGAGAAAACTGAGCATTGAGGAATAAAGTGAGATTGGCAAGTAACGGAGCACTGTTACCTGTAAGGATAATGTCATCGACATATACCAAAATGATCAAGATGGTTGCAGCCGAGTGATAAATAAACATCGAAGTGTCAGACCTAGAGGTAACAAAACCCCATTGTAGGAGAGTAGAGCTTAACTTTGTGTACCATGCCTTGGGTGATTGTTTAAGTCCATAAAGTGCTTGGTCAGTTTACATACTGCAGTAAGATTGGCGCAATCAACAAAACCAGGTGGTTGTTCTATGTATACATCCTCCAACAAATCACCATTTAAGAAAGCATTATGCATATCTAATTGTCGTATTGACCGACCCCAAGAAACAGCCAAAGTAAGAATAATATGACTTGTCGTCAGCATAACAACAGTTTTAAAACTTTTCAACTATGTAAAATCATAGATCACTATTTTGAAACTTTGAGGCTAAATGAATAATAATACCAAATATAAAACAATAATACCAAGTCAATTAAGCACAATAAATATTAAACACACGATCAAATAGTTTATAATAAAGTAAAGAGTATAGGGATAAAGAAAATCCAAACTCGATTTTTACGAGGTTTGACAAACACAACTGTTTGTCCACATCCCCGACCTTCGGTAACTTGCTTTGAGCTTCCACTATTTGGATCAAGATTGTGGGCTTGACTGACCTTTTTACAAATGGAGTGAATTCTTCTTAGGCTCACCCACGCCTTTACAATAGTCTTGATTTCGGCTCTATCACACCTAACCTCAGATTGTTTTGACTCTGGTGACAACCTCACCTACACGGATTGTTTAGACAATGGTGCCAATCTTACCAACTCACGAGTTGTTTAGACTCCAGTGATAACTTTATCTACACGGATTATTTAGACAATGGTGCCAATCTCACCAACTCACGAATTTTTTAGATTCTAGTGACAACCTCACCTACACTTAGGTTGTTTCGACTCCAGTGACAACATCACCTAAATTGGGTTGTTTAGACTCCGGTGGTAACCTCATCTATGCACGGGTTGTTTATGACTCCGGTGGTAACCTCACCTCATACTCAATAGTTTTACAATTATTAAGAGTGAACACACTCAATAACTCTCCTCATAAAAGTAATAAATACAATTTTGGCTCAGGAGATTTGAGAACAATATACAATGAATGCTCTAAGATTGGCTTAATGTAATATGAAAGTTAATTCAATGTAAGAATAGGCTTTTGTACTTTGAAAGTAGTTGGATAACAATTTAAGTTCATACAAAGTTTTTTTCAAGTCTTAAAATAGCTTCTATTTATAAGCTTATATGAAAACTAGCCGTTTATAACCGTTAGACACACTTTCTGCCATTTTCGGTAGACTGAAAGTGTATTTTCGGTCGACCAAAAATACTAGCTAGTAGTGCTTTTGCGACAGTCAAATTTTAACATATATATTTTTTCTCGCTACAATTTTCAGTAGACTGAAAGTCCTATTCATTTTGGCATCAGATTTTGACAACTTTTGGCATTTTTCAAAAACTGACTTTTAAACTTGTTTTAAACACTTTAAAAATATTGGAAATCAATTTGAAAAGAATATTTTAGCTATTGCAAACTTGTTTTAATTTTATAAAGATATTTAACAATAATTTAGAAAGTGTTCATACTAAAATAAATTCTAGTTTGCAAATAGAAAATATCTTTTTAGCCTATTTCAAATAATTATGATTTCATATATATTTATAACTTATTTAAACTTAAGAAAGTATATTTTAAAGAATATTTTGCCCATTCAAAATCATTATTTTTTATTTTCAAACTTCTATATTAAAATAACCATTTTAAACTTAAGATAATTTGAAAAACTCTTTTAGAAAGCATGAGCCAATGCAAAGAGAATTTATGTGCAATAAACTAAATCAAATACAAGACTAAATATGAAATATATGCTATCTAAGCATGCTCTTATATCTTAATTGTCTATCTTCAAGCTTGATTATATTAAGTCCAATATGCATCTATCTTCAAGTTTGATTCCTTGATTTACTTGAGTTAGAACTTTTAAAGCTATTTCACTACACATTCAAGTTAAATCATTAGTATTAAATCAAATATTTGTTATCTTTAAAATAAGAGTGAGTAAGATTGAAACTTTAATTTCTCAACAAACAGGACTAAATATCTCAAAATAGTCCAGCCTCTCAATCTGAGTGTATCCCTTAGCCACGAGGCGAGCTTTGTGTCATTCAATAGAGCCATCTCGTTTAAGTTTCAACTTATAAAGCCATTTGCACCCAATTATTTTCTGGTTAGGAGGGCAAGGCACCAATGTCCAAGTCTTATTAAGACAAAGGGCATCAATTTCAAGTTGCATAGTTACTAGCCACTCAAGATATGTACTTGCTTGTTTGAAGGTAGAGGGTTCTGGGAGAGATTCGAGCAGAGACACTATAGTTAGACCCTTCGATTTGAAAATGTCGTGCTTGGACCTAGTTATCATGGGATGTGTATTGAGTGGTAGAAGGGATGGTGAAATAGGAGAGGGAGAGGAAGAAGAAGAGGTAGAAATAGATGATGATGAAGTGGGAGTAATGGTAAGAGAAGAAGTGTTGTGTGTAGGTATGAGAAGAGACATGGGGTCAAGTAGGATAATGGAAATAAGGTCGGGTTATGAAGATGATAGAGTTGAAGATGGTGGTAGATATGAGGGAAAGGCAGGATGACTACTTCCAGGAGGTAAGAAAGGTATAGTAGGGGGAGACAAGGTAGAAGAAACAGAGGGTGAAGAATAAGGGACCTTAAAAGGGAAGTGTTGTTCATTGAAGACGACATAACAGGAAATATAGATTCGACTCGAAGTAGGATCCAAACAGATATACCTTTTATGGTGAGAACTATAACCTAGGAAGACAAATTCGACGGAATGAAATTGTAACTTATGAGAGCTAAAGGGACGAATGAATGGAAAAAAAGCCTACTCAAAAATGCGAAGTGAATTATTGAGAGGTAATCGATGGTATAACATTTCATATGAGCACTTATGATTAAGGACGGTAGTAGGCATTCTATTGACAAGATAGCAGGTAGTTTGAAAGGCATAAGGCCAATATTTTGGGGGCATACTAGCACGAGCAATCAAGCATAATCCTGTTTTAACCATATGACGGTTTTTCCTTTCGACTCTACCATTTTGTTCAGGTGTGGACGGACAAGAAACACGGTGAAGAATACCCTGCTCAGTGAGAAAATTAGACAACGGCCTATACTCCCCTCCCCAATTAGTTTGAACTGTTTTGATTTTATTGTTAAATTGGGTTTCAATCATTGTTTTAAACTTAGTTAAGAGTCTCATCTTTCGTCTTAAGTAGATATAGCCACGAAAAGCGTGAATAATCACCAATGAATAAGATAAAATATCGAACACCAGTAATAGAAAGAATAGGTGAAGTACTCCATACATCTGAATGGATTAACTCAAATGGTCTTGTTGCTCTAGAATTAGATTATACAAAAAGTAGTCTATGGCTTTTAGCAAGCTGACAAGAAGAACAAAATTTAAAATTAGACTGTTTAGCTCTAGGAGCTGTACATGAACTTAGAATCTTAGTGACTACTGGTTGTGCTGGATGACCAAGACAAGCATGCCACAAGTTGCTATCAACATGGTGCATCAGATAAGAGGGAGGAAAGTGATGGGATAAGGATGTTGGTGACACAATGACTGGGACTTTATTGAGACCTTTATCTAGCTGACCCTAGAGTAGGACTTGCCTCATGACCTGATCCTTCACAGTATTAAAGGCAAGATAGAATTCAACAAATGCTTGATTATCAGAACACAATTTCAAAACACTAAGTAAATTATGTGACAAAGAGGGAGGATAAAGGACATGATTTAACTTGAGAAGATAAGCAACCAAAAGAACATAGGCTTGACCAACATTTTTAATTGGTAAAGTCTTACCACTACCAATCATCACCTATTCAGAGCCATGACAAGGAACCATGTCTTGGAGCATTGTAGCATTTAGAGTGAAATAGTGTGTTGCCCCCAAATTTAGATACCAAGACTGATCACCAACTGTACTTGGAGTAGTCATGAAAGATGAAGGTGAGTCAAACACGGAATTGTTACCATCCGAGCTAGTGAGCATAGTTTGGAATGTTTTGGGATTGGGTTAAGGCTAGTAGTTCAAGTAGGTCCTATGGTGACAAATGAAGGCAGTGTGCCCATACTTACCACAGATCTGACATTGAGGTTTAGAGCCACTCTGGTTCTAAGAATGTGGTCTCCATGAGTGTTGAATATATTGGCCCAGAGGTTTGCCCAAAATACTTGAGGGATTTAGGGACAAAGGAGCTGGTGACTGAGAGGGATAATACTGCTGCTGTTTGTGTGTATTTGGATAACTGTTTATAGTAGTGGATGATGGATAAGGAGGTTTGTAAGGCATTTTATGATAAGGTAGATTGGCAATATTGGCTTGAGGAAGAAGAGAGGTAACAATAGAGTGTTGTTGTTCCAACCTAAATTCATAGCTTAAAAAGATATTGTGAACGACTTGAATATAGGGATTGTCAGATCTATTTTGTATAGCAGTAACAAACGCATTATATTTATGATCCAAACCACCAAAAAGTAAATAAGCTAATCACTTCTAGAAACGGGCTCGCCAATAGCAGCAAGAGTATTGCAAAGGCACTTATGCTTCTGGACGTAGTCCAAGGCATTGATACCACTCTTCTTAAGAGTTTGGAGCTACATCCGGAGTTTTGTAATCCAAGGAATAGAGGTAGATTTATAGATTTCACCCAACGCATACCAGATCTCAACAGCAGAGTTGCACCCAACGATTTGAGTCATGATACTCTCAGTCAAAGAAGCATAAAACAAGCTCATTATTAGGCAATTGTATCTTTGCCATATGGTATATTTTGGGTTAGGCTAGGTTTACTGCAAATCTAGATACCGGGGAGGACTAGGATGAGTTCCATCCAGAAATTCTTCGAGCCCATTGGCAATAATTATGTTAAGCAAATGATTTTTCCATAGCAGATAGTTATCTCTATCTAGCTTGATTGTCAGCGATTGATTGAGGGATGGAACAACCGGTTGTAGGAAGGGAGGAGGAGCTCTGATAATTTTATTTAATAAAGCAGGGTGTGGGTTTCTTAGAGGAGTCGGAGGAGCCGGGGTGTTTTGGGTATGGAAAACTGGTACTGGGCTTGTGTGTATAGAGATTTGAGAACTAGAAGATGGTGAGGCTTCAGATCGATTTCTATGGTAGGACATCAAGGACCGTACAGCTCTTATACCATGGTAACTTTATTGACTCAGTGAGTCAAATAGAGAGAATTAGGAAGTTGATTAATTAATTCGATTCGTAATAGTACCCTTGGTATAGTATATGTACAATACAGAGAGGAAAAAGAAGTTATCATAAAGGGACAACTGGCTCTTCTAGATAGCAATAGAATAAGAGCAAAGGAATCAATAAAGGGACATCTGGCTCCTCTAGGAATCCTATAGTAACCAACTAATTAAGTAATTAATTACATGTCTTAACAATATTTGAGTAAAAATTCACTGCAGAAGAATAAGAAATTACCAACAAATTGTCTTTTACCTAGTTGGATACTTGTAAATCCAAGCGAGAGAAAATGGCCGATGGTAATGTCGACGATGCAATGATGATAATAATGATGACGACTTGCCTTCTACGATTCCAAGTAAGTTTGCGACTTCCATGTTAGAGAAGAAAGAGCAATAGTTTTGGTGATAAACTTTAAATCTGGATAATCCTCATAGTTTATACCAATAGTTTAATAAAAATCATGAGAGATACTTCGTTTGTTTGTTTTTTTTTTTCCTTTTTTGAAAAAATATTGAGAAACTTTTTGGTTTTATGATTATAAAAAGAACAAATACGATATTTAGCTTTAATAAAATAACTTATTTTGTATTATCCCCTCCAAGTAAGTTTGCGACTTCCACGTTAGAGAAGAAAGAGCAATAGTTTTGGTGATAAACTTTAAATCTGGATAATCCTCATAGTTTATACCAATAGTTTAATAAAAATCATGAGAGATACTTCGTTTGTTTGTTTTTTTTTTTTCCTTTTTTGAAAAAATATTGAGAAACTTTTTGGTTTTATGATTATAAAAAGAACAAATATGATATTTAGCTTTAATAAAATAACTTATTTTGTATTATCCCCTCCCTCCCCTCCCCCCCAAAAAACAAAAATAGTCGAGGCCATAGAGCAATATTTTTTTCACTGGGATTTGGACACAACTAGGAACGTTTTAGAGCCAAATGACATTTTTAGGACAACTTTTCCAGATGATTGGTCTTAAATGACATAATTACTAGTTCGAAAAAGGTCATATAGAAAAATAGTCCTAAAAATGTCATTTAGGCCCAAAACACTCCTAGTCTCATCCATTTTCCTTTTGAGTGGTTCTATTGGTAGCCCTAATAGATCAAGGCACTTCTAAATAATTTTTTTTGTTCTTTTCTATAACATATGTATCCTTATATGAAAATACTACAGTATATAATTATACATCTCTTTAACTTAGTTCTTACTAAATTGGATGATTTTTTTTCTTTGAAACTAAACAATAGCAAATTACATATAATCTCTAACAATGAGAATCAAGAAATCGATTCATAAATTTGAAGACAGAATAACCTTCAAAGATCTCCAAGTAGAAGTAGTCCCGTCAATGATTTTTGAGAAAAAACTCTATGAAGGATGTGATAGAACTCTTCAATGGCTTATTGCAACTCTTCACTATCCAAATGAGCACTTTTTATTGATTTATTAGAAGAGATTCTGCCAACTCCGATCCGTAATAGTAACCACCTCTCCAGATCTGAATAAAAAATAATACAGATCTGAAGGACAAACATATTAGTAAAAATGAAAAAAACTTAAAACAATCCAAAACACTACAAATCTAGTTTGGGTGTACTAAGAGTACTATAGATCTAGATCTAATTGGACAAATGACTTCAGAAATAGAAGGATTGTTTGGAAATTGTTGCAGATTTTATAATTGCTACACAAGTGCACGTGCCGAACAAGTAATATAGTAGTGAGTTGAGTATCGTCTCCACAGGGATTGATTATCAAAATTATTTGGAAAAGCTAAATGTCAAACAAGCTAGTTTAAGGATTTAGAAATAAACTTTGTAACAGAATAATAGAAACTAACAAATACAAATAGAAATATAAATTTCAAGCATAAAACAACACGATCTAAACAAAAGATTATAAATCAACGGAAATATTGAGCTGGGATTCTTGAATCCTCCTTGGTTGCAAATCTGGGTACAAATGCTGCAGCAATGCTTACGGCAATATCACTCTAGTGACCGAAAATCCAATCTGTACATAATAATCTTCCGAATTTATTATGTTTTAAGTTATTCAAGCCAGATTTAACATATTCCTATGCTGACCCAGTTCTCAGAACACCATTTATAGCATAAATTTTTAATGGGTTTATACATGGCAATAATATCTTCCTATATCGTTACTAATTCAAAGATCTACTAAAGAGATACTTGAAACATGCATCATTCAAGCTAGATCTAACTAAGATTAATCTTTCCAGAATTAATCCTAATTTATTTATTCTAAATATTGGTGGCCAAGCAATATAAAAAATTAACTATCAAGTTCACTTGAATGAACAAGAGGAAACTACCATAAATATTTAAAGCTTAGATTCATCGTATCCCAACTAAAGAAACTTAGCTCATGGTCTGAAATATAAACATCAGCAGCTTAAAATACTCTATCGATTTCAGAAAATTCAAGAAAAGAAAAAAGAATTAAATACAAAGAAGATTAAAAGAAGTAAAGAAAGGATGTTGCTAGTACTTCCTCTTCCTCGTCCTTTCTTCTCTGTACTATTCTCCCTCTCTTTCTTTTCCTTTTCTGTATATCTCTCTTAGCTCAGCCGCCAAGCTCTCCTCTCCTTCTTACAGTACACTTTTCCTTTTATATTAGGGTAGATGAGGTACCTTAACATACGTGTCAGCCAAATAAAGGAGTGAGGACCACTTTTGTTTTATTTTTCCTTATCTGGTATTTAATATTAGCTGTCAGCACCAGCTGTGCGTAAAAGAAACCAGCTGGAAAAAGAATCTGCTGTTCAGTATTGCTCCTGCACGCCGCTACAGTAAAGTTGATTCCAGCTTTGACTTAAGTTCAGCTTTTCTTCCAAGATGCTGCTATTTAAATTCTGCAGAACTCAAGTCCGAAATTCACAATTCTACTAAAAATTAAAAGAAATAAAACAGGTTTTGACTAAATTAGATCTTAAACACCAGAAACAACAAAGACTAAAATAAAGTAAAGAAACGCACCTAAACTAGATAATTTATTCCTTTGAAATAACTATCCTAAGACTCAAAAACACACAAGATAACTCTATTTTCATAAAGTTATCAGAAATAAAAGCAAAAATAAGAAAATAAAATAAGAAAGACCCATACTAGAGAGGTTAAGATCCCCTCTCTAGTAGGTGAGGCATATGCTAAGAGAGGAATAAAAGTAGAGGCTAGCCGAGAGAAAAAAGAGAGAGATAGGGGAAGAGAAAGCCTATGGATGAAATTAACTAAACATATCTTTCAATGCTACTAAATTGGATGATATTAACAAACTTAATTCTTACAAAACTAGATCCTATTAACAATGTACTTTTATAACTTCATATCTTTCCTTCGATCCTTACTAGTGTATTTTTTCTTAAAAAAAAAAAGAAGTAGAGTTGAACAGTCTTGAACAAAATAGAATTGAAACAATAAAAAACAATATTCGACATATTGAACTCATTATTTGAAATTTATAGATATTGAATGAACAAAAAAAATGGGGTCTGAGAACAAGATCATGAAAGGGAAAAATGAGGGAACAATGATTATATTCGCACCCTTAAATGAGATCAAGACACTCCTAAACTAAAATTATATCATAAAATATAATATATATATATATAGTGAAAGATTAGATTCATCAATTTTTATTAAATCAAATCATCAGCTACATATTTAGCAATACAATCCAAAATTACATCAGCTCAACAAAATTTACAAGTATATATATATGTATGTATTAGTATTTACACCCCTTATAATTCCTAAAATAGTTCCAGAATTTTTCAAAAAATTTAAAATTTAGGCTTTTTCCATATATATTTTTTAAAACTTTACTATAAAAATCAAATTTCCTCAAATTTTATTTTAAAGTCATTTTACAAAAGCATTCCAAATCTAGGAGGATTTTTGGCCCATTATAGGATGACTGTTTTAGGACTTTCACGATATTTGTGACCACGAGTAACTAGTAGATACTATATTTAGGATAAGTAACATTTACATATGTGTTTGTGTGTATATATATATATATCTTTATTTTGACTAGTGATGATAAATACTATGACAATCTTAAAAAAAGTCATCATCGTAAAGTGTAGTAAAATTTAGGGTCTTATAGCAAAATAACTGAACTTTGGGATCAATTTACCAATTTAAGTAAATGTCCGTTTTTCAAATATTATAACAAAATATCAAGTATATATGTTTATATATCAAGTGTAAAATATTATATACCAAGTATAAAATTTATATATTCAGTATATTAACTGAAATTGGTAGATAAAGTGTAAAAATATATATACTTAGACATTTAGCTATAAAATTTTAAAAGTGAACATCTATTTAATTAAATTTAAAATATTGGTTATCCACCTAAATTTCTCAAGAAATCATTTTGGTCTACATTACTCCGAAATGACATAGATTGGACTAACTTGGGCCAAAATAACTTTATTGAGCATTTTTCTAAAAGTGATATTTTTAGAAGTGTCAACGACTTCTTAACGCTTTTTGACCGTGAAAAAACCATTATTTAGAACTTTTTCATTGTTTTAGAAGTCCTTGATACTCTTAAAAATGTCATTTTTATAAAAGGTACAAAAAGTCATTTTTGCCCAAGTTAGTCATACCAATGTCCTTTTCTCAATGTGAAAATTACGCCCTGTACGGAATGTCTAGAAAAAAATTAGAAAAATACAGTGGTCTTTGTTTTTTCAAATCATGTACTATTTTTATTAGAAAAATGCAATTTTTTGAAAAATATTTAGAAAAGTATCATTTTTTAAATAGTAACTAATAACCGGTAACCAGTTTACGAGTACTGGTAACTAGTAACTAAAAATATTTATACTTAGTAACTAGTTTTTAGAAACTGGTAACTAGTAACCATTTTAAAAATGATGTTTTTAAAAAACTTTTTAAAATGTGATCTTTTTCTAATAAAAATCATATGGACATTAGGGGAAAAAAAAAAAAAAACCGACCTTCGTATTTTTGTAATTCTCTTTGGTTTTTATAGATAAAAGTGTTAAAAACCCTTTCTCAATTACTCCTAACTAGGTCCAAATCCAGTTTCCTCTCCCTTGTTTGTTTTTTCTTTGACAATATTGGACTAATCGTACGTTCTTATTCTCCTTCCGGTCAGGCCTTTCTGGTCCAGTTCTTAAAATGGACAACTCAAATATTATAGGATTCTTGGGCCATATTCAAAATGTTTGGTTTGAAAAAGAAGTCCAAATTCGCAAAAAAATGGACCTGGGTAGGCGCAATTTGGGTCAACAAAATGACTTTTTACCTCTTTTCAAAACATTTTGATTACTAGTCAAAAGGGTTGAATATGTATGGAGTATTTATAAGAAATGTCTTTTTTTTCTTTTTCAGATCAATTTAAAATATGGCTTTCACACCTAGTTAATAAATTTCCGTTTTATACAAAATAAATCAATATATATTGCTCTATTAAATACGAAAAAACAGTTATTTTTCAAATAAGTTTCAAAATTCGGCCATATGGCTTAAAAACCCATAGGTATACCGTATATGTCTATTTTTAGATCCAAAAGTCCATAAATGTCTTAATTCGAAAATTATAGCTAAATGATCCAATTAGATATCCCTTAGAATTAAATACAAAAATCCCCTCATCAACACCCATATTTTTTACAAAGTAATGTCCATTTGTTAGTAAAGAGGGGTTTTAAATTAAGGTTTGACCCTAATGAGTTTCTGAAATTATAGAAAATTAAATTTAGGCCATTAACAAGAAATTAGCATTAAGCAGTACCTCTTTTTTTTTCTTAGTATATCCATATATGTACTCGATATATTTATCTATCTAAACCATAATTTCCTATAAATTAATGTTTATTTGTTAGTTAAGAGCTTTTAAAACTTCTTCTAACATCTTTTTCCTTGAAAAAAAAAGTAGAGAATAAACTTGATGACTCTATAAAAATAGAGTTATTTTTATCTTTGTACTTAATTAAATGCATATCTTTGAGAATTTTTAGTTCAATTTTTAAATAATTTAAGGTATTCTGTTTTGAATTTAATTTGAGTAATTAGAGTTAATTTAATTTTATTCTTTTTTCTTATTGAGATTTTAATTCAATTTAATTTGATTTATTATTTAATTAAAAAGGAGAGGAAAGAAAGAAAAATCTCGGATTCATAGTAGATCACTCCCGCGTGAAGAGAACGGAGGCAAGGACGTGATCTCGACCGTCGATTGAAGCTCAGATTGAACTCGGCGCACATGAGAGACACGCAAGGTGTAAGGCAAATGGAGCAGACAGTGGGGCCCTTGCAGAAGTCAACTAGCAGAGGACTGCAAGGTCGTGTCTGATTGTGTGTTTCGCATATACGCTTAATTCAGTTTTGTTCTCAGTAAAAATGCGCCACGTTAGTTATATCCTTTAACGTTCTCCTTCGGCCAATGGAAAGCGAGATTCGTGCGGACCTTATAGGTTTGTGACACATTAGATTATTATGCTTTTACCACTTTCAAAAAAAAAAAAAAAAAAAGAAGAACAAAGAGAGAGAGAAAAAGAATGGGAAAATTGGTAACTATCAGAGACTATAGCGCCCTTGCATTACAATCTAGTGCCGCACAGCTAATTCACGGATTCACAAAACTCAATTTTATTACGACTTCCTTGATTCGAGAATTCTATAAGTTGAGAATTCTATAACTCCTTTTTGGACATTTTTTAAGAGTTTTAGGACTTGTTTGGTATTGTTTTTTATTTTCTGTTTTCAGAGTTGTGTTTTCAGAAATGAGAACAAAAACTTTTAAAAAATATTTTCAGAAAACAATAGGTGTTTTTTCTAAAAATATTTTTTAGGAAAAAAAATTATATGAATATAAAAAATCATATTTGTATTATAAAAAAATATTTAGAAAGAAAAAGTTAAGAAAGAGTGACAGGAGATAAATTCAAGTAAGGGAATGAAAAAAGAAAGTCACAAGAGAAAAGATAATGAAAGATAATAATGAGAGAGAAAGTGATAAAGAGAGAATATAGAAATAAAAAGAAATAAGAAAAATAGAAGGAAAAAAAACTAATAAAAACACACAAGATGGAGAAAATGATAAGAATGCATGAGGATAAAAAATAAAGATAAAAAAAATTATGAAAAACAAAGTAGCAATAAAGAATGAGGAGAGATAATGTGACTAAAAAAAATGAAGGGATATAAAATGATGAGAGAGAAAGTGATGGAATAAAATAACGAGAGAGAAAATGATGAGAGAGAATGAGGAGAGAGAAAGTGAAGAGAGAGAATGAGTATTAAGAGAATGAAGAGAGAGAAGGTGAGGAGAGAGAGAAAGTTATGAGAGAGAAAGTAGTTAGAAAAAGTGATGAGAGAAAAATATGAAAGAGAAAGTTACAAGATAATGTGTATATAAAAGTCATATGAAAGAATTTTTATTTTTTTTTAGAAAAAGAAAAAGTTAAGAAAACACATTAAAAACAATATTTTGTTGTTCTCCGAATTTTATATTTTCTTTAACTCTGTTTTTAAAAATTGTTCTCAAAGAATAATGCCAAACACCCTTACTTGTTCTCTGAATACAGTTTTCTATTTTTAAAAATAAAAAACTGTTTTTTAGTTATGATGCCAAACAGCCCCTTAGACTGCAATAGAAAAAGAGAGAGTTTAAGAAACCGAGAGAAACAACACAAGTGGGAGATGAACGTACTATGAATTAAATTCGCTAGATTGTTTTTTTTTTTTTTATTCTTTATAACTAGAATTATATTTTTTTTTTGTTTTGTTTTGTTTTTTATTTTATTTTAGTCATGAACTAGATTTTTTTTCTAGGACTATGATGTAGTAGAATTATGAGTATTTGATTATTCTTAGTTTAATTACATTAGTATTTTATTCTAACATATGTTGAGTATTTCAATTTGTTCTTAATGTTTGTAGTTGCTTGATTGCAATTGCATAATCTAGAATTTGATTTGAGACTAAGAAGTGAAAATTGAATTTGACCTAATTAGAATATCATAAAATGACATAAGATAGAGATATTTATGTTGTTTGTGCAGTATTTTTGAATTTCTTATTATTAATGAAATTTGACTAGTTTAAATTTTCACATAGATACAGGAGATTTGCTTGTCAAATTGAATTATTAATGCTTTAGAAAGATTAATAATTAAATTAGATAAATTCAACTCTCAACATATGGAATATAACTTGATTTAATTAACTAGGATATTTAAATAGAATTAATCTTAATAAATCGGAAATACTAGACCTTTAGCTCCTTGATTTGTCATATTATTTAATTATTTCATTTGCTTTTCTTTTTAATTAGTTGTTTAGTTTAGTTTTACGTTATTTTTTTTTTTATTGTTTTCCAATAAAATTAGAGTTACATTAATTGTGGTACTAAGTAAACACTAGAGATGTAAAGTAGGCCTGCTTAGAGTTACGTTATTTTGATACTTAGTAAACAATAGAGATGTAAAGTAGATCGGCCCGGCTATATTTGATAAATCCACATAAGCCTTGTACCGAGCCTAGGTCTGACCTGCATAAAATGTGGGTCGGGCTAGCCTAGCCCCTTTTTCTATCAAGGAACCTATTATGGTTTATAAGCCCAACTTACATTTTATGCGGGTCTAAGTGAGCAGTACCTATACAAGTTAAAATGCAGGTATAATTTTGTTGTTGTTCTATGCTTTAATATTTTTAAATTTTATTGGGCATTATAATATAATAGAGATTATATTATCCCTTTGTTTTTTGTTAGATTAAAATAGGAAAAAAAAAACTTTTCATATTCTTTTAAAATTTGAATAAATTAAAAATAAATAAAAATAAGTACATAAATAATATTAAAAGTATATAAGTAAAAATATTTAATTAAGATTTTTTTAAATTTTTAATTAAAAAACCTATTCATTATTTTTAAGCTTGAAATTAATTAAAAAAATTCTATTCTCCATTATGCTAGATCAACTTCTCTTTTTCTTTGTCGAAAATTATGCAGACATTGTCTTCAAAATGAACTGAGTGTTGGGTTTACACGTTAACCTAATAATGTGGGCCATAGTTTTTATAACAATTATATAAATAAAGGGCTGTCTAATTAAGTGGGGCCAATTAAGTGATCTAATTGAGGGGCTCAGGAAGTTACCTATTTAGTATGGACTCTGTAATGTGTGGTTACCCAATCCTAGTCCAATAAGGATTAATGGGGTCTCTATTGGTGACTAGTATATAAAGACATAACTATAGGGTTTTAGTCCCCAAGCTAAATAGAACATGTGCTCTTCTCCTCTACCTCCATCAATAGAGAGAGTTCCTATTGAGCATACATAGAGTATTCTGGCTGTGGAAGACCTTCCACCCTCAAGCTCTAATCAGTTAATCGCTTCCGCTTACGTGGTCACATCCTTTGGTGTCAATCTCAATGGATTCAGGTTAGTCATAGGTATCTCTCAACAAATCTTTTTCTGACAATTTGGCATGATAGATTCTAGAATTGTATTTGGTTTAATAATCCATTATGTACATCTAACAAGTGGTATCAGGAGTAGGAAATCATGTTAAATTGCTTAGGATAATCATGCATATCTCTATTTTGTGATATCATTACCTATTTGGCTTTCTATGGTTTAGATATAACATGTATGATTGATGAATTTTTCATAATTTTGTTGAGAAATTGAGTATTTGAAGGTTGAATTCTGAGTTTTGGGTCATAAAGTTTACAGATTAGGGCGAAAAATCGTATTAGGTTTTAGATACCGAATTTTAAAATCGGATAATTAACGCTAAGGCTCAATGTGGCGCTGCGGTGCCCAGAATAGGAAGTTGATGCTGCAGCGCTGCACTCAAGCCGCGGTGGCGCCGTGATGCCACTAGCGTGGCGCTGCAGTGCCACCATCAAGAAAGGGTGGCGGCGCGGCGCCATGCGAGTGGCGCTACTACGCCACCATTTATCACGGTGGCACCGCAGCGCCACACACTAGCACCGCAGCGCCACTACTTGGGTTCAGAAAAAAAAAAAAAAAATTTAGGTCGTTTTTGACCTAATTGAGGATCATAGTCTCCGTTTTGGATAGAATTGAGTCGTTTTCGACTCAATTCAAGGAGTTCCAACCTGAAACTTAACCAACAGTTTTGTTCTCTCAACTCAGCTTCAGTACGACCCACACTTTGTCCGTTGAAAACTTTATTTGGTTCTAAGAGTTGATAAAAGTGCTTAAAACTCAGTCGGTCATCCATTAATTTTTGTGCATTGAAATTTTCAGTTTAATATTTTGGGCACTTTAGTTATTATTTTCTTTGCACTATTTATTTAAATATTTTGAAATAGATGAGTTGAAACAACATGTTGTCAAAGTAACCTCTATTGTGTAGATTTATTTATTTTTAAAATATTTAAATATTTGTGTGTTTATTATTCATGTGAATAATTACCGGCCCAAAGAAAGGTGATTATTTGGCCGAATAATAAACACACCTGTGGTAATAGATATGTGATGGTTATTAAGTTTCCATATGGACAGTAAATCGGCCCAAAGGAAGATTTGCTATCTGACAGGATTTACTGTCAATATTTGATTACTGCACTGAAGAGCACCACTTACAAGTTGATAAGTAGGCCTAAAGGAAGGCTTATTGATGTTGTTCTAGGTATCTTATGATGGAAACCTACATTATATGTTTGATGTCATGTTAGTATATTTTATTATTGTATGCTTAGTTTATGACATGTTATTAATGTGAGTTGTTATTTTTTACTTTTGTTCTCTGTTCAATTTCTGCTTCAAGCATATATGCTAATTTAAATTCAATTCCTGTGCTTAATGGCACAAACTTTAAGAAGTGAAAAGAGCACGTTATGATTGTGCTCGGTTGCATGGATCTAGACCTTGCACTAATGGAAGAACAACATGCTGCTCTTACAAATGAAAGTTCTGATATGGATGTTAAGAACTTTGAGCAGTGGAAAGTTCTAATCGCATGAGTCTTATGATCATGAAACATTCCATACCTGAGACCATTAGGGGCACTGTGCCAGAGATTGATAATGCTAATGCATTCATTGACGCAATTATGGAACGTTTCCAAAAGAATGAAAAAGCGAAAACTAGTACATGCTGAGCAATTTACTTGCTATGCATTATAAAGGTAAAGGGAACATCAGGGAGTACATCATGGAGATGTCCAATCTGGCTTCAAAGCTAAAGGCACTTAAGTTAGAGCTGTCGGATGACTTGCTCGTGCAATTAGTTCTACTATCTCTTCCGCCACAATTCAATCAATTTAAAGTGAGCTACAATACCCAGAAAGAAAAATGGACTCTTAATGAGCTCATATCTCAGTGTGTGCGAAAAGAGGATAGACTGAAGCGAAATAAGACAGAGAGTGCTCACTTAGCAACAGCCTCTCAAGATAAGAAAAGAAAAAGGACTAAGGATAAAGGAGCTGTATCTGTGACTTCACAAACTAAAGTATAAAAGAAACAAGATGAGGATTCAGCTTGTTTCTTCTGCAAGAAGGCATGACATGTGAAGAAGAAATGTTTTAAGTACGCCTCCTGGTGTGTCAAGAAGGGTAAGCTTCTCAATTTTATCTGTTCTGAGGTTAATTCTGCTTCTGTACCCAATCATGCTTGGTAGGTGGATACCGGTGCCACTACTCACATAAGTGTGTCTATACAGGATTGTCTGAGGAGCCATCTACCAAGTGACGCTGAAAAATACATCTATGTGGGCAACGGCGATATAGCTACAGTAAAGGCAATAGGGCAAGAAGGCAGGACATGTGAAGAAGGAATGTTCCAAGTACGCCTCCTGGTGTGTCAAGAAGGGTAAGCTTCTCAATTTTGTCTGTTCTGAGGTTAATTTTGCTTCTGTACCAAATCATACTTGGTGGGTGGATACCGATGCCGCTACTCACATAAGTGTGTCTATGCAGGATTGTCTGAGGAGCCATCTGTCAAGTGATGCTGAAAGATACATCTATGTGGGCAACGGCGATATAGCTACAGTAGAGGCAATAGGCCTATTTAGGTTGCAATTAGGTTCCGATTTATTTTTGGATTTAGATGAGACATTCGTTGTACCGTTATTTAGACGGAATTTAATTTCTATTCTAGTTTTGGACAAATTAGGTTACTCTTGTTCATTTGGAAATAATAAATTCTGTCTTTTTCAGAATTCTAATATACTTGCAACTGGTACTTTGATTGATAACCTATATAAAGTCGACACTTGTACCTCAATTAATGAAACTTTGCATATCGAGAAACATGGTATAAAAAGAAAAACTATAGAGAATTCCTCTATGTTATGGCACAAGCGATTCGGACACATCTCTAAACAGAGAATACAGCGTCTTGTGTTAGATAGAATTCTTGACCTACTTGACCTCACAGACTTTACAGTTTGTGTTGAGTGCATTAAAGACAAACAGACAAATATACGTAAATTAGGTGCTAATAAGAGTTCCAGTGTCTTAGAACTAATACATACTAATATCTACGGTCCATTCCCTATGGCTTCATGGAATAACCAACAGTATTTCATCACGTTCATAGACGATTACTCTCGCTATGGATACCTATATTTAATTCACGAGAAGTCACAATCCCTTGACGTATTTTAAGC
Source organism: Trema orientale (assembly GCA_002914845.1). Taxonomy (NCBI): domain Eukaryota; kingdom Viridiplantae; phylum Streptophyta; class Magnoliopsida; order Rosales; family Cannabaceae; genus Trema; species Trema orientale. Next base: position 778,463 of record JXTC01000051.1, read on the forward strand.
TTTCAACGCCGAAGTTGAAAATCAACTCGACAAGAAAATTAAAGACGTCAAATCCGATCGTGGTGGTGAATACTACAGTAGGTATGATGGATCCAGTGAACAATGTCTAGAACCCTTTACCCAGTATCTAGAGGAATGTGGAATCGTCCCACAATACACAATGCTGGGAAAACCTAGCATGAATGGTGTTGCTGAGCGACGAAACCGAATATTTAAGGACGTGGTGAGGAGTATGATTAGTCATTCCTCCTTACCTGAATCACTCCGGGGAGAAGTACTGAAGACTGCAGTTTATATACTCAACAGAGTACCCAGTAAATCAGTAGCTAAAACCCCATATGAACTATAGACAGGCAAGAAGCCTAGCATTAGGCACTTATATATTTAGGATTGTCCAGCTGAGGCAAGGCCATACAGGCCATATGAGAAGAAACTGGACTCAAGAATAATAAGCTGCTATTTTGTTGGCTACGTTGAAAGATCTAGAGGTTTTAAATTCTACGATCCCTCTAATAGGTCATTTTTTCGAGACGGGTAATGCGAGATTCCTTAAGAATGTTGAGGTTGGGGGGAAGATAGGGTAAGAGATATTGTCTTCGAAGAGGAATTTATTTATCTTTTTACAGTTACTATTGGAGGTGATCATGCTCCTTTGCCTGAAATTATTCAAGAAGTAAATCCACAAATTCAAGACAATATTCCGCAACTTCCTATCCCACATGAGGAAGTTGCTCCTAAAGAGCAACCTCAACAACCTCAAGAGGAAGTGCCATTAAGGAGATCTACGGGAAAGGAGAAGCGCAATTTCGGATGATTATGTCGTCTATCTCCTAGAACATGAGTTTGATATAGGAGTGGAAAATGATCCAATCAATTTTACTCAAGCTAAACAAAGTTCAAAATCCTAACAGTTGATCGCTGCCATAGAAGATGAGATGAAATCCATGAAAGACAACGATGTTTGGAAACTCGTCGAATTGCCAGTAGGAAAGAAACCTATTAGTTGTAAATAGATTTTTAAAACCAAAAGGAATTCTAAAGGCAATATCGAGAGATATAAGGCTCGTCTAGTTGCCAAGGGTTTCACTCATAAAGAAGACATTGATTATAAAGAGACTTTCTCTCCAGTTTCTTCGAAAGACTCTTTCAGAATAATCATGGTATTAATAGCTCATTTTGATCTGGAGCTACATCAGATAGATGTAAAGACTGTGTTTCTCAATGGTGATATTGAGGAAACGATTTATATGATACAACCAGAAAACTTGTAACTGGAGATCCAAAGTCTATGGTTTGTAAACTAAAGAAATCCATCTATGCTCTCAAACAAGCATCCCCTCAATGGTATCATAAGTTCCATCAAGTTATTTCCTCATTCGGTTTTGAGGAAAATTCAGAAGATGGATGCATTTATCATAAGTTTAGTGGGAGCAAATGTATCTTCTTGGTTTTGTATGTCGATGACATACTTTTGGCAAGCAATGATATAGGCTTATTGTACGAAACCAAGAGATTTCTATCAAATAAATTTGAGATGAAAGATCTTGGGGATGCCTCTTTTGTACTAGGGATTAAAATATACCAGATCGCTCTCAAGGCATTCTTGGATTATCACAAAAGAGCTATATCAAAAAGGTACTTGATAGGTTTGGCATGAGCAAATATATCCCAGGAGATACACCCATTGCAAAAGGTAATAAATTTAGTCTCATTCAATACCCCAAGAATGAGTTTGAAGATAAAGAAAGATAGAAGATCCCTTATGTATCTGTAGTAGGGAGTCTGATATATGCTTAGGTGTGTACGCGTCCGGATATAGCGTACATAGTTGGAGTGTTAGGCATATATTTAAGCAACCCTGGTATGGATCATTGGACAGCAGCAAACAGGGTTTTACGTTATTTACAGAGAACAAAAGATTGCATGTTCACTTATCGGAGACCTAATCGTTTGGAGATCGTGGAGTATTTTGACTCCGATTATGCTGGATGCCTAGATAGTAAGAGATCCACTTCAGACTATATTTACCTGCTTGCCAGAGGAGCTGTATCTTGGAAGAGTGTTAAGCGATGCTCACAGCTTCATCCACTATAGAGGCAGAGTTTATAGTTTGTCATGAGGCATCGAATCAAGGAATATGGCTGCGGATTTTTATTACCCGGCTGCGAATTATCGATGGCATTGAGAGGCCATTGAAGATTTATTGTGATAATAGAGTTACTGTTCTATATTCCAATAACAACAGAAGCTCGTCAAAGTCTAAACACATAGACATTAAGTTTCTAGTTGTTAAAGAAAGAGTTCAGAGTCGTCTAGTATCTATAGAATATATCGGAACTATATTGGCAGATCCGCTCACCAAAGATCTAACGCTTAAGGTGTTTCATGAGCACACTGCTCATATGGGTGTTGTACCATTTAAAGATGTTCAGGATTAGTGGGAATTAGATTTTATGAATTCTATTTTGATAGACACATTTATTATTTGATATCAATAAAGTGATGGTTTTCTTTTATACTCTGAACTTATATTTTCTTTCTATCTGCTGTTTTGCATAAAGTTGCGGTATTACATATAGAGAAAGACTAAGGTTGATTCGTTGGAATCATAAAGAAGGACCAATTGGAAATAGGCATGTAAGGTCACTTTTCGTGTAATTTCCATGCCACACATTCATACTTGATCTGTATCATTGCGTGTATTGATTTGGTAATCATTGATGGGTTTAGTTGCCTGCTAAGTGCAATGAAGGCAGCTTTAGTTTCATGTTGATATACAAGATAGTTCAGATTGTCTTAAGGGGTAATTTCTCAACTGACAGCAATAAAGTGCGTACTCAAATTTTCATTATATAATTATCTCAGGAAAAACTCATGTTACCTAAGTGGGAGAATGTTGGGTTTACACGTTAATCTAATAATATGGGTCATAGTTTTTTATAATAATTATATAAATAAAGGACTGTCTAATTAAGTGGGGCCAATTAACTGATCTAATTGAGGGCTCAGAAAGTTACCTATTTAATATGGACTCTGTAATGTGTGGTTACCTAATCCTAGTCTAATAAGAATTGATGGGGTCTCTATTGATGACAGTATATAAAGACATAATTATAGGGTTTTGATCCCCAAGCCAAATAGAACGTGTGCTCTTCTCCTCTACCTCCATCAATAGAGAGAGTTCCCATTGAGCATACATAGAGTATTCTGGCTGTGGAAGACCTTCTACCCTCAGACTCTCATCAGTTAATCGCTTCCACTTATGTGGTCACATCCTTTGGTGTCAATCTCGATGGATTCAGGTTAGTCACGGGTATCTCTCAACAAATTTTTTCCTAACAATTTGGCATAATAGATTCTGAGATTGTATTTGGTTTAATAATCCATTATGTACATCTAACACTGAGTAGCTATTTTTCAACAAACTACCAACACTCAGTAAGCTTTGATATAAATCTGGCACATACAAAACACCTCGAATAAATCCTTGAGCCCTTAGTATGGACTCCAATCGTTCCTTCCCTCGTATATTCACGAAAGCACCATATCCAAGTCTCCCTTTTGAATTTGCACTTTCCATATCAACAAAAGTGTTCTTGTATGTTAAGAATTAACGAACGATAATCGACAATAAGAATGAAAAATAAGAACACACAGATCTAAGTGGAAAACCCTAATCGGGAAAAATCACTGACAGAGGAGGAAATTTCACTATGTCGAAAATAGGGTACAGAAGGTAGAGTTTTACACGGCCAAGCCAAGTATATATAGAATCCCTAAAACCCTAAAATACATATGTGTACGGACGAAAAACTGTACGGAAAAATCGGCCCAATCCCTCCGCTTCCACCACAGATCTCAAAATTTCTCCCAATTATAAAAAATACCACATATGTCGCACCGCGAAGCTTTCGGGCTAGGGCAAATAGAATTCGGGTCACGAACTCTAACATTGTATGTTGTAATATGATTAGTGTAGCCGCTATCCAAAAACTAATTACTTTCTTCAATGGTCGAGCCACCTGTACTTATGTAACACGCACCTTTTTTTTTTTTTTTTGTTTTTTTTTTATTCGGGAGTGCTCAAGCTATCATAGAACATATTCAATTGACCATCCTTCTCAGTAGCACTGTTAGGTTGCTGCTGAATGTTTATAAATCTACAATCGTTTTGCAAATAACCAAATTTTCTTTACAATTGTAGCATTGTGGCTTTCCTTTAAACCAACAATCTTCTTCAATATGGCTGCTTCTTCTATAAATTTTACACATTTGTGATGATCCTTCTTCATTAGAACTTCTATAAAATTTTCCTCTGTCTCCGCCACTTGAATTTCTTCCTCTTCCTCTACTAGATCTTCCACCTCTGTTTGGCATATCATAACTAGCTGATTCTTTTTCATCGCTTTTGGATCCAGTATTGAGATTGCACTGAAACGCCCTCTCAACTGACTTTTCAGGGTGACAGTTTAATCTTTGCTTGGATACTTTTAGGAAACCCATTAATTCTTCCGAGTCTAATTCTTATAGATTCGTTGTGCCTTCTACTATACCCACAGTAGTATCAAACTTCTCAGGTAAACTATTCAAAACTTTTTCTGTAATTCTCTTGTTAGAGATGTCATCACCATAAATCTTCATTTGATCAAAGAGTTCAGTAAATCTATCAGAATACTCCTTAATGGTTTCATTTTCTTTCACTTTCTGGTTTGAAATACTCTTCAAAGAGATTGAAGTCGAATGTCTCTTACCTTCAAATCTCCTAGATATTCTTTTTGTAGAACGGCCCATGCTTCTTAGAAAGATGGAATCAGCTAAGGCTTTTTGAATCATTGAAAGAGCATTTGTATTTCTTTGTCTAGCTTCTTTCTGCTTCTTCTTCTCACTTTCTGACAAGCCCACTTTTGTTTCGAGTTCTTTGAAGCAATTCTCAACCACATCCCATAAATCAACCGCAATAAACAAGGTTTTCATCTTCACATACCAGAAATCAAAATATCTTTTCATAAAAATTGGTACAAATGGCTGCTGTTGTTCAGGCTTGCACACTTGTGCTGGCCATGATTTTTCTTCTTAAACCCTTCTTTTTCTTCTTCTTGTCGGTCTCTAACTTACTCCAAATCCAAGCTTTGATACCACTAACTGTTCGCTGTAGTTTCAGCAAAGATGTTTTCTAATGACCAAAAAACAAAGCACCGACGATTTTTTATGCAGTCCGATTTTTAAATGCTTACAGAGTTCTATTTTTGGCTTCCTTAGTACAGTTCCCCTTTTCTTTTTTCTTTCTTTCTTTTTTTTTTTTAATCCTAGTCACAGAAGTGCCTTAATATCGGCCTTACACATATATATATAAACTAACACAAGTTAATTAAACTAAACATGGTTTATATTTTATAACAGCACGTTAACATTAAACACGGTTTAAGGATGGTGGCTTGAGCTAAAATTGAAAGAAATAGACAAAATAACTCCCTCCAAAAGGCACTAGTGATTGTTGGGATCCCTGTCATAGACTAATTAGTTACTTCAGAAGCCCATGTACTTGAATACATTGTCAAAAAATATTTCTAGCTACTATAACAGCTGTAGTATATGGATGGGAAAGAGCTACAAAATGTGCATACGTTAATAATACATACTAAGTTGTGAGATGCTTCAATTGTTATTTCGGTTCGTGGTGTTCGTTATATCTTTCTTGCTCTGTATTAGTACAAGAACTGATATACATTAGAATAAAACTGATTCACTAACATCTGATCTACTAAATGTTTGATATAATCAGTGTAAAAACTCAAAAACCTCGGCCATTTTAGTATATAAATGTGAAGATGGACATTTATTAATTAAAATGAAGAGGTCATTAGTTATATATATATATTGGGTTAAATTTGTGTGCGTGTGTGTGTGTGGGTGTATATATATATATATATATATATATATATAAATGAAAGAGTATGAAAATACTGTACTTATCTTATTCGGGCACTGAATTTGATACGGGGATTTGGTGATATTTGTAATTCTGTAATTAGTCTTTCTTTGCTCGTGTGTTTTTGTTTTCTTTATATTTTTTTTTTCAAAGAAGAGTAAGATGCCTAATTGCTAGTAGCTATATACATATATATATATATATATATTTCTAGTTGCTATAGTATGCCTATTTGTTGTCTGGACTTTTTAGATATGTATAGGTGAAAGTCTTATGTGTAGGTAAATGTCTATTAAGTATAGGCAAAATTATAAAAAAATTATTTTTATTTTTTACTTTTAATTTCAAATTTTAATAATTAAAAATCAAATATGAAATTTGCAAACAAGAAAGATATAGTATTTGTCATAAAATATATTCCAAATAACTTAAAACAGTCACCTTAAATTACTAAATAAGTATACATAAGATAAATATATGAATAGATAATATAGAGGTATAATTTTGTACAAATAAAAAAAATAGAATTAAAATTACAAAATGTTATAGTTCAAGGTATTTCATGTTGCAGTTAGCACACATCTATATTAAGTATATATGGATGAATATATTGCTTACAAAATGTCACTATTATCAAAACATATGTTAAATATTAACTAAATCGTCTAATACACTCGAATAAAAACTTAATATAATGCCCATAAAGTATGGAATAACACAGTTTCTCAATACCCATAATAAAAGCTTGATTTTCTAAAATAAGTTTTATATGGGTTAGTTTCGGGCTAACCTAAAAGTGATCTATTTATTAAACTGTTATGTAAGGAAATTTTTGGGTTGGCACATCAGCCTGAAATGAAACTATTATTTTACCGTGTTTCATTTATGACAATGAAACTATTTAACTGTTAAGTATGGAATAACACAGTTTCTCAATACCCATAATAAAAGCTTGATTTTCTAAAATAAGTTTTATATGGGTTAGTTTCGGGCTAACCTAAAAGTGATCTATTTATTAAACTGTTATGTAAGGAAATTTTTGGGTTGGCACATCAGCCTGAAATGAAACTATTATTTTACCGTGTTTCTCAGAATAACTCATTTATGACAATAACTCACTAATTTTGTGTGAGTTTTAAATTGTGTTATCACATCATGTCGAAATGGATGACTTGAACGATGTAATATCATACGATAAATGATTAAAGAATGTCGACTTGAACGATGTAATATCATACGATAAATGATTAAAGAATGTATTTTCATGCACTCGCTCAGTAATTGTCACAAAATATTTACATCATTCACATTATAAATTTAAGGTATAATCCCCAAAAATTCTTCTTACGTTTTAGCTAAATATCATGGTTACCCTCTGTTCTCATAAAATCTAAAAATATCTCTCTATTTTCTAAAATAAGAAAAAAAAATAACCTTACTCCTTTTTTGTCAAATTTTTGACTAAAATCTTTCTTAGATGACAATAATACCCATAGATATCGATATCCAAATAATTTTTTTAAATTTTTTTAATTATAAAATAAATAAATTATTGCCAAAACAATAATTATCAAATTTTTTTATAATGTAAGAAAAGGTTTTTTTTTTTTTAAAGAAGTAATTAATTAGATATGGGAGTATTTGATTATATGTTTTGGAAATATATACGAGGGTATATTAGATATTACGTAGTTTAAGTTTGATAAAAAACATAGACCGTGTATACTTTTTTCTTATTTTTTTATTTTAAAAAATAAAAGAAATATTTTTGAGATTTATAATAACAGGTTAATCGTGGTATTTAGCTAAAACAAAATAAGTATTTTTGGGATTATACCTAAATTTAAAAAATTGTAATACTGTTTAACATTTTTCCTAATTTTAATCGTTGCTTTAGGGAAAAAAAAAAAAGAAAGCCCAGTTCCGTGAATAAATTTATATAAAGAAACGTTTAGAAGGAAAATGAACATGAATTTTGAGACTAAAAGTTGATAAAACAGAGAAGATTTTGTTTTAAGTTAGGTACATGCATGAACTTTAAGAAGAAGAATTATGATATAATTATCGAAGGGGATACTCGCCAAATAACTTTAAGACTTGGAGGAGAGAAAAGAAAAGAAAAGAAAAAAAAAGCTTCCTTTTGTTTGAATACAGACTAAAAACGATAAAAATGTTTATCAAGAAATGCGGTATAAAATTTTAATAGATTAAATAGAAAAGTCAAAAATTTCAAAATAAAGTTATGTAAAACTTTAGAAAATATTTTCCTACTTACTTTTCTCCAAAAATCCAACCGGTGCTTTAGATTCCTAATTTCCCCGAGAAAAAGAAGAAAGGAAAGAGAATTCTTTATTAAAAAAAATTGTAGCTAAGATCTGCTAATTCCATGTCTAAGTTGATCACTACTTTTATTTACAGTTTTTTCTACTAAACAATAATGGAAGGCTTTCAAGTTGTTGGGAGGGTTCACATAAAACATAACAATTGTTATTTGTTAGGTAAACATAAGTACTAACTCATTCATGTTGTATTTTATTCTATTTATTTTTTATTTTTTTATTTTTTGGAAGGAACTCATTCATGTATTTTCAGAATAACGTTTTTTCCTCAAGAGCTAGTTCACATGCTCAAGGATTAAATTAAAAGCATCAAGGTTTCATGTGATTATCGTGGAAACAATATATTAAGCCATTCTACACATTCCCAGGAAAAGCCAAAAAAATCAATACTTACTATTTATTTATTTATTAAAACAAAAAAAAGAAGAAGAAGAAGAAGACAAAGTCACAGCCTGTTTTCGGGTTATAGACTTTGCCCGACAGCCGGAGGAGATGTGACCCGAACCGGTTCGGGCGGCGCGCTGCCTCTGCGGCTCTCTCCGTAGGGTTTATTCCCTTGTGTTGGTCTTTTGACCCCTGCGGTTCGTTCCACGCTTGCTGCCGCCGCCGCCGCCGCCTGATCATCAACACAACACATTGAAAACGTCGCCGTTTCGGTTTTTTTAGCTAACCTTAATTTAATTGCTCTCCTTCTCCTCCTGTGATTGTGAAGGCGCCGCGTTCAGGTCCAAACCCCCATTATTCTCCTCCTCATTTCCCCTCTCCTTCTCCACCGTCTGATGATCAGCATCAACTCCATTATCCCGATGATGATTATCATGATCATCAATCACCGCCTCATCCTCCTCCTCAGCAGTACTCTCCATCTCCGCCCTCCACGTCACACCGCCTCCTCCCTCCGCCAACCTCCTGCCACCGCCGGCGCCGCCTCCACCACCGCCGGCGTTCTCAAAGTACTTAACGGCAACCTGCATCCTCCTGACTATGGCGAAGAACTCCTCAACCTCGTCCTCCGTTGGCACCACCACTCCTCCTCCTCCTCCTCCTCCTCCTTCGTTCTTACTCATCTTCGCTCTCTTCTCCCTTTCCTCGTCCTCATCATCCTTCTTTTCCACCGCTCTTTTTCTTTTCTCAATCTCCATACAAAAATTTTCTCGGCAAACAAACACTACTATTTCATATATATATAACATACATATATATAAATTATTATGGCTTTTGGTTTGCTCGAAATACTTAAAAATGTGTGCGTGATAGGGATTTTTTTTTTTTTTTGTTTATACTCTCTTGGGTTTTTATGGCGGTGCTTTGCTTACTCCTTACACATATAGTAGTCATGAACAAGTTCCTTCTTTCTTTTGCTTTTTAAATATTTATATTTATCAAGACCCCGTTTTTCTCCACCGTTAGATCGAACGGGATAATATGACGTCATCTTGATTAGGTTAGCTTACGTCAATTGGAATACGTTTTCACTATTCTCTGTGCCGAGGGTTTGCACATGACGAGGGCGTGAAGCTTAGTCTCCGAGATAGGCGTTGATGAGAAGGGCATTCTGGGAAAGCGACGGTTGGGATGAGCGCGTGGATATTCGTAGGCGCGTGAGAGTAATGATGGTGGTGATGACTAAAACGGCGTAAGAGGTTCCTTCCTAGATGATTCCCGTAGTTGGGATTGGGAGGAAGACCTAGGGACGACTTAACAGTGGGTCAACTTTTTTTATTCTAACGCTAAAAATAATCACAAATTAAATTATGCACCAACTAAACCAGCTTTATATTTATTTATCTATTTATTTATTTTTTCCAATTTGCATTTAGACCGTGTTATGTTATGACGACTTTCAAACTATTCTACTTACAAAATGATAGATGGGGATTATCGTCCTTATTGGAGATGATTGGATCTGTTTCTCATAGTAACACTTGTACATCAATAGACAATTCAAACTAGTGGACCATAGCAAATTGTTCCATGTTTTATGATTTCCAATCCTTGACGATTTATTTAATTTTTAGACAAGTTGCAACTAAAGATTCTTTTAAAAAAAAAGAGAAACAGAATTTTGTGATTGCATAGCTTGAAGGAGGGACTCGAACTTGTTACGTTTATACATTGAAATGAGCAATAATTACTAATAAATTATGCATAAAACCACACACAAAGATTAGGTTGACATTACAAAAGTCCGTATGAAGTTCTTGGTATATTTGACATTACAAAAGATTGTAAAGTTCAGAGGCTAAATGTGTTAAGAATGGAAAGATCTCATAAGAGCATCTCCAAATTAACATTTTATTACCCATATTAATGCTAAAATTTAGCATTTTATTTTAAAAAAAAAAGTCTCCAATGTTACGTCAAATATAGCATACATTTTGGTATATTCTTTTTTTTTTTTGGGTATTAATTATAACACAAAGAATAACATATGCTAAATTTTAGTCTGTGCAAAAATTTATAATATTGTAGTTATGAGTATATATTTAAGTTTGTAACTTTGTTATTAATAAGTGTTAGAATGTATAACATTGCCATTATAGCATTTATTAAATTTTATAATATAGTCACTAATAAAAAATATATTCAATTTAATTTTAGCATGTGTGAACACAATATTACTCTTATATAAAATTAAAAATATGTATAACTTTTGCAATGTCAGCAATTTAATACATGTATACTCTTTTCTTATTTTTTTTCATTAAATTTTATTCACAATATTTATCTCACTAAATTCTATAAATTAGAGTTCCCATCACTTCTTCATCCTATAGAATTTATCAAAATCAGCTTCTAACTTGAGAGGTATTCTTCATTTTTTTTTTATTTATTTGGTAGGAGAGGGTGGGTGAACAGTTTTATGCTTATCTTTTACACGTGAAGATCCTAAATGGTAAGTGACATTAATTTGATTTATGAATTGTTTTTGGGATACTCAAACACCATATATAATTTGAGGAATGCTAGCCGCTAGGAACACTCATCACACGAAAAGATCCCATAATTAAAGGGGTATAGTACAATTTTTCATTTTCTCGGACAAAATTTAGGTTAATCAAAGAGCAATTAAATGTAAAACTTTATATAATAAATAGTACAGGCAATAATTTAAGTTATTAATATTTCCTAACTAGTTTACATTATTATTTTTTTTTTCTTTGAAAAACTAGTGCTAGATACACTAATTTTTTTTCAACAAAAACTTGGACCAAATTATCCACATAATTTTAAATTGTGTTGTCTCATTAGAAGTGTCAAAATCGATAGTCACAATAAGTAACTATTGCCGTTACAGTATAAAACGAGACACGACAGATACAATGACTAAGCCCGTTCGACACAATTAATTTGCAAAAAATAAAATACTCAAAATAAATTTTGGTAAAATTTTTTACTATAATTTTTATGTATGAAAATCAAATTTTCTGAACAAAAATTAAAATAAGTAAAATTTGGAGCATTTATTCAATATATTTAGATTTGTAGAATAATTTATACTTAACAATAGTAATTCTTAAAAATAATTTTTTGAATTCAAATATTTTGAAGAATAACACTGAAAATGGTTAAAACAAATTTTAGAAAAAAAGAAAAATAATAAAGAAGAAAAAATATTTTGTCATTTTTTTTTAAAAAATGCGCTTAACATAATTTAATTATAATTCAATTTGTGACAATCATAAGTAGAAGGTTCAAATTCTTCAGTAATTGATAAACAAGTTGTTTAGTTAAGGCACAAAAGGATAAAAAAAAATTGCAGGATTAGACATAAAAATAACATACTTTTAGTGAAACAATATAATTTATGGAGCAATAATATTTGCTTATTAATTACTAAATTTTCTCCTCTTGGTGGACATTTTTCCAAGGTCTTTGGTGGAAATTGTCAAATAAGTCACTAATGTTTTAGGTAGTGCTTTTGACCTTATAAAAATAAATAAATGGTGCATGTGACTAAATTGCTAATTAAAAGGCAATTAAGTTGATCCAGCTTTTTTAACCTACAAAAATATAGGGATAACTGCAAAAAAATACCCTGAAGTTTGGGTGTTCTGCAATTTAAACTCTGAAGTTTGAACTCTGTAAAATAATACCCTGAGATTAAGAATTTCTGAAAATTTATACCCTGCACAGATTTTTTGACCAATTTTAGGAACCAAAAAACAATAATATCCTCAATTAAAATTAGATTAATCCATATTATTCTTCTTAATTTTGAGAATATTATTGTATTTTATCAGTTAAAAATCAACACAGGGTATTAATTTTCAGAAATTCGTAATCTCAGGGTATTATTTTGCAGAATCCAAACTTCAAGGTTTCAATTGCAGAATATCCAAATATAAGAGTATTTTTTTGCAATTATCCCCAAAAATATATTGAAACAATAAGTCACCAATTATAAAGAAAATAAATATTACTTTTCAAGTTCTAATCAACAACCAACACATAAAGTAACAACTTAGTAGTTGTTAAAATTTGACGATGAAATTTTTTTTATGCTTTAGCGCTCCTGTATAGACTTAATAGTGATGGTGTGATACCACCAATTAAGGAATGCCTCATGGGCCCACGTTATGTTTTTGGAATGACTAGGTTGGAGGAATGTTTGCGTGCGAAATATTTGTAACCATTGATGGTAAGTAGTGGAAAGTGGGTTCCACCAGGAGTCTTGTCGTGACTCGTGGGGGCCAAAGTTGAAACATTTAAGACCCACCATAGACAAAGTGGGCTATAATTTTCGTATCACATGGGCCCAACTGCGAAGCTTGCTTTGACTTAAACATGAAAACTTTGCTTGCCTGCCTCACTATGGTGCCAATTACCAAAGGGAAATGGAGGGGAGTAGGAATTCTTTTGGCCCCAAATAACATTTTTGATGCACTCTTCAGGGTTACATTACAAAGGTGCTGTTTGGTAGTATTTTTATTTTTTAGTTTTTTAGACACAAAAGTGAAAGTACTTTTTCTTATTTTATTTTTTACATTTCAAAAACAAAAATGTGTTCGATAACAATATTGTACTTTTTGTTTTCTAAAATAAAAAAATAAATACATATTTGGTTACTAGTATTTTTTAATTTTGAAAGTGAAAATCAAAAGGGAGAGTAATAAAGGAAAAAAGAAGGAGAAAATAGGAGAGAGAAAAAGTGGTATTTATCTAAATAAATTTCATAAGTATTTTTCAAAATAAAACTTTAAAAAGTGATATTTTTCTAAATATTTTGGGATGTTTTTTTAAAAAAAACAAATTTTACAATTATATTTTGAAAAATACAACTTTTAAAATTTTTATTTTAAAAAATGTAACTTTTAAAAATATTTAGAAAAATACCATTTTTACATGAGGCTAGAGAGATAATGACAAGAAAAATTAGTGATGAGAGAGAAAATGTTAAGAGAAATGGTGATGTGAGTCTAGATATATTTGAATTTTGATACTAACATTTCTACAAAATTATTTAAAAAAAGAAAGAAATTTTTGTTTTCAAAATTTTAAAAATTTTGTTGTCAAATTAGAAAAACAAAAAATAAAAATAGTTTTATCAAACATACTTTTGAAAAGTATTTCCACTTTTTTGATTAAAAAACAAAAAATTGTTTAAATAAGTAGTTACCAAATAAGTCCAAAGACTAATCATTTTTATAATCACTAGGAGTCATTTTTATTTATGATTAATGTGTTGTAAAATTGAGATTTCAATCTTACTCACTCTTATTTTAAAGATAACAAATATTTGATTTAGTACTAATGATTTAACTTGAGTGTATAGTAAAATGGCTTTAAAAATTCTAACTCAAGTTTATCAAAGAATCAAGCTTGAAGATGGATGCATATTGGAGTAGTTATAATCAAGCTTGAAGATGGACAATCAAGATACAAGACCATACTTAGATAGGGTATATTTCATATTTAGTCTTGTATTTGATTTAGTTCATTGCACACAAATTCTCTTTGCCTTGGCTCATACTTTTCAAACTATCTGAAGCTTAAAATGGTTATTTTATTATAGAAGTTTGAAAATAGAAAATAATGATTTTGAATAGGTATAATATTCTTCAAAATATGATTTCTTAAGTTTAAATAAGTTACAAATATATTTAAAATCATGACTATTTGATATAGTCTAAAAAGAGATAATCTATTTGCAAACTAGAACATGTTTCGGCATGAATACGTTCTAAATTATTATTAAATATCTTTGTGAAAATAAAACAAGTTTGCAATAGCCAAAATACTCTTTTCAAATTGATTTCTAAAGTTTTTAAAGTGTTTAAAACAAGTTTAGAAGTCAGTTTTTAAAAAACGCCAAAAGCTGTCAAAATCTGAAAAATAGCCAAATGCTGAAACTGCAGAAATAAGTAGGGTTTTCGGTCTACTGAAAATTCCACCGGTCTACCGATTCCTCTATTTTTCATTTGCTATTTTTTAACGATTTTTTAAACCCGACCGTTACAACTACACTTCCAACGGCTAGTATTTTTCGGTCTACCGAAAGTGGATTTTCGGTCTACTGAAAATGACAGATTGTCTGTCTAACGGTTAGAAACGGCTAGTATTCAATCAAGCTTATAAATATAAGCTATTTTAAGACTTCTAAAATACTTTGCATGAACCTAAATTATTATCTAACTACTTTCAAAGTATAAAAACCTATTCTTAGATTGAATTAACTTTCAAATCATATTGAGCCAATCTTAGACAATCTATTGTGTATTGTTCTCAAATCTCCTAAGTCAAAATTATATTTGTTATTTTGTGAGGAGAGTTTGTGAGTGTGTTCACTCTTATCTTGAAAAAACATTGAGTGTGAGGTGTAATTGGCACCGGAGTCATAAACAACTGTCTACAGGTGAGGTTGCCACCGGAGTCAAAACAATCCGTTTTAGGTGAGGTTGTCACCGGAGTCTAAACAACCCGAGCGTAGGTGAGGTTGTCACCAAAGTCTAAACAACCCGTGAATTCGTGAGATTGGCACCATTGTCTAAACAATCCATGCAGGTGAGGATTAGCAGCGGAGTCAAAACAATCCAAGTTAGGCATGATAGAGCCGGAGTCAAGACTATTGTAAAGGCGTGAGTGTACCTAAGAAGAAATCAGTCATTGTATACAAGGGTCGGTCAAGCCCCCAATCTTGATCCGAATAGTGGAAAGCTCAAAGCAAGTTGCCGAGGGCCGGGGACGTAGGCAAACTGTCGTATTTGTCAAATCTTGTAAAAACCGAGTTTGCACTTTCTCTATCTCTACACTCTTTACTTTATTGTAAGCTATTTATTTGAGTGTTTGATATTTAGTGTACTTAATATACTTGCTATTATTGCTATATACTTGGTAATATTATTTGTTTAGCTTCAAAGTTTAAAAATAGTGGTCTATGATTTTAAATAATTGAAAAGTTTCCGTAAAAGTTTTAAAACCCAATTCACCCCCTTCTTGGGTTGTCAATCTTGGGCTAACAATTCCTAACAATTGGTATCAGAGCTTGGTGCTCAAATTTAAAAGACTTAACTGTCTTGAGATGACATACCTGAACAATTTTCAAAATCTTTCAAATGAGGGGTTTTCAACTAGACTACTATTTTTCAATGGTATTAACTACAATATTTGGAAAATAAAAATGCTTAAATTTCTTAAATCTATGGGTGATGATTTATTGAATACTGTTGTTCAAGGTCCATATATTCCTAGAAAAATAATTGATAATAAATTTGTTGAAAAAGAGTTTTATGAATATGATGATTTTGACAAAATCATGTTTTCTAGAAATGGATGTGCTTTTAATTATTTGTTATGTAGTATAGATGTAAATATTTTTAATAATGTTCAATTGGCTATTAATGCTTATGAGATGTGGAAAATGCCTGAAAGCTCATATGCCACCACAAGTCAAATAAAAAAAAACGATGAAGAAGATGAGGAGAAAGATAAGAAAAAGAAAGTCATTACTCTCAAATCTTCCATGCAATAAGAAGAAATCAAAGCCGCTTGGGATGATAGCAATGATGACAATTTGGATGATAAAGTTCAAAAGGAAGAAACCAATATGTGCTTCATAGCTATAGATGATGAGGTAAACTCTCTTGAACTCAATAATGACTTAAATGATGATTTTCTTGATGATAGTGATGAGAGTAGTGATTTTAATAATGGAAGTGATGAAGAAGAGTTATCATACAAAAAGCTATTTGATGATTTTAATGAGTTGCATGATAACTACAAATTGCTTGTTTTGAAAAATAATACTCTCAAGAAGCAATTATTTCTTTTATCAAAAGAATTTGAAGAATTTTCAAAAGAAAAGGAAGTTATTTTGAATTGTGATTTATATGAATCCTTAAAAAATGAAAATGCTTCCTTAAAAGAAAATATTTTAGATTTAACTAATATTGTCCAAAGTTCACCAATGGAAAGAAGAATTTTGATTTAATGCTTGGTAAACAAAGATTTGTTTTTGACAAAGGAGGTATAGGATACAAACCATTTGTAAAACAAAAGTATCTCACATATTATTTTGTCAAAGCAACATCTAGTAATAACTCAAAGTATATGTGCAACTATTGCAATCAAGATGGACATACAAGTTTTTCATGTTCCATCAAGAAAAATGCATATTTTGGTGTCAAACAAGAATAGGTACCAAAGAATTCAAAGACTAATCCCCAAGGACCCAAAGTTATATGGGTACCAAAAATCCATACTTGAATCTTTGTTATAGGAACAAGCAAAAAAGTGAGTGCTCCAAGAAAAAAACCAGTGACTTCTCCAAGCTCTTAACTTTTACAAAGGAATGGTGGCGGATATTTTATTTTTAGAGACAATACAAATAGCAAGATCATTGGCATAAGAAATATCGGTAATAATTCTTACCTATCTTTAAGAATATCTTGCTAGAAATATAATTTGTTTAATGATTGTCGATTATGTGAGTTATATTTTAATTTAAAATTTTTGAATAAATGAAATGATATCTTTTGATAAAATATATATATATTTTTATTGTTAAAATATTTTCTAGTCAAGATAAATTTTGTTTTATTTTAAAATGGCTGTGGAATGAAAATGTTTTTACTAAAATATTTTTAGACTAAAGTTATCAACACTATTTGTGACGTTTTTAAACCAAGTGTTGATTAAACTTATTTTGAATAAAATACCATTGTGAGTTTTGGAATGATCAAAAATCCAATATTAGTTATTTTAGAGTCTTTGGATATAAATACTTTATTTTCTTGAACACCAAAGTCAATTTGAAAATTTTGATTCGAAATCCAATGTTGGAACTTTTCTTAGTTATTCTATTACTAGTGATACATAAAGGAAGTTTTTCAATAAAAGAACTAAGTGGTAGATGAATCTATGCATGCAATTTTCTATGAAACTAATGACTCCTCCAAGAAGAAAAGCATAGATGATATTGTTGTAGGTTTGATATTAAGCTTGAATTATTGGAGCCGAAGGATAAATTAAAAGATGATAATTAAGTCCAACCTCAACACAAAGAAGATAAAAAGTTTTGGAATGATGGAATCCTCATCAATCAATATAGATGTCTTCCTAAATTAGTTTGAGCTTGTGTATTTGAAGTTTACAAAGACATCGAAATAAAATTGGTATAGTTGATTATTTCTCTTGAGTTATTTTGTTTAAATTTGTTTGTTTTACTCAAGTCTTTAAAAATGATTCCATACTTATCAAAATGATGATTTTTCAATGTTTTAGTTGATGGTTTAATCGTTTTCATCATTTTTCAAACAAAACTTTCCGAAAACCAGCAAAAACAGAGGATTTGGCAGACCGAAAATCTGGCCGGTCTCCAAAAAAGTGCCCTAGATTATTCTATCTCTCTGACAGAATCGGCAGACCGAAAATATGTTTTCGGTCGACCAATTTTTCGGATTTTTGCGACTGCTTAAGATTTTTCGGCATATTCTCTCATTTCTTCGATCTTTTTTTGAATCTTTATTTATGAGCTATTTTTTATCAACATATTGATTACTCATATGTGATTTAAATGGATTGCACAATGCATATTACTTGAACTCCTATATTTGTGCAAACACTTGATAGTTTTTTTTTCATGACAAATACCATGCATAATTATTTAAATTATTTTATATATATTGGTAGTGTATTTGAACTCAAAATGATATGTTATTTGAATTCAATGTTTATATTTTGTAACTTGTCATTTTGAATATTTACGCACAATGTTTCATCCTATGACATTTATGAGAACAAATTTTGATGATTATCACATACAAGGTTCTCATGAATTTTCAATATATGCTTTGTTATGCTGAACATCTATTTTTTAGGATTGTTTAAACTTGGATAACTTGTCATGTTTGGATTAGATACTTATCATTGGTTGTTTATTCATGTTTTTATCTTTTATTTGTTAATTGGCATCAATCTTATCTTTCTTGTTTATACAACTATTTGATGATATCAAAAGGAGAAAAATGTGTTTTGATTTACAATTGGTATCATTTTTCAATATACAATTGGTATCTATTAACATAATTTTAATTGGTATCCATAATTGATATCTCTCTTATGTGAATGATCTTTGCCTATTATGGTTATTGACATTTTTTTATCATGATTCACATATTGAGGGGGAGCATATTTATGATTTACTTATGCTAAAATAGTCATATATCTTTTGAATGCATCCTTTTTGATATGCTCTTTATAGTTAGATGGAAATAAAGAAAAAGGAAATTATTTCACCATTGTGCTTAAATGATTTAAATTTCTCTTATGCTTTGTGATAATTATACTTGGAGAAATATATTGTCAACAAGTGAAATATTAAGATATAGAGCTTTCATGATCTTGATTTGGTGCAACTTCTCTTATTTGAATATGCTATATTTGTCATACTTACTTTCAATAGAAGAAGTTTTGCCAAAAATAAAAAGAATGCTCTTATTTTGGTATCATATTGTTGTTCAATCTTATGTTTGACATTGTTATTCTTATTTTGAAGATTGTTCAATTCTTGTTCCTCTACATCTCCTTATTGCATAACTTGCTATACTATATTTCAAATGTGAGAAAATTATTTGTGTATTGCTCTGTCATATATCTTTGTCATAAATTCAAATGGAGAGAGTAATATTGTGAACTAATATGGGGAGAAGAATATATTTTTCCTTTATGATTGCTTTTGATTGAAAGTCCATTGGTATCAATTTGGTCTTTATTTTTAATTTAAATTAATTGGTATCAACTTGGTTATTCACACAAATGGTACCCTTGATTTTTTTTTTTTTTCTAACAATTGGTATCTATGACTGTTTTTTTTTTTCAATTGGTATCCATGAGCTAAAACTTTCATGAGTGGTATCTATAAACTCAAATATTCAAAATATGCATACTTTATAAGTATAAGGGGGAGTTTCACTCTCTTTTTATTAAGCATATTTTGAGGGGGAGCATTCAAGGTTTGGTAAGGACACTTATCTCTGTTTATTTCTTATCCTTACTCCTTTTATATATATATATATATATGAAAGGATTTTTTTTAGAACTATTCATATTTTTATGCATTAGATTTTCTTAAAACTCTTCTCAACCTTATGCTTATTTTGAAAATATTTTGAAAGAAGCGTTCCTTGCGAGACATCTAGTTTGAAAATTATTTTCTATCTTTTTAATGATGTCAAAAGGGGGAGAAGTATGTTAATTTATGAAAATGAGCATAAAAGGATTCATTTATGAGTGTGCATATTTTAAAAGGGAGAATTTTATTTTAGCACATATTTGTAATTTTCTCATAATATGCTTATGATGTTTAATTGAGTTAAAAATGGGGGAGAAAGTTTCTCTTACTTTCTCAAAGCATATTTTGAGACGGGAGCTTAAAATATGGTAAGAATTAAGATAAACTTGTCAAACTTCATATTTTCATATCCTTATTGTATATTTTCTTTTGTCTCATAAATCAATGTTTGTCATCATCAAAAAGGGGGAGATTGTTGGAAAATTAAGATTTCAATCTTACTCACTCTTATTTTGAAGATAACAAGTATTTGATTTAGTACTAATGATTTAACTTGAGTGTATAGTGAAATGGCTTTAAAAGTTCTAACTCAAGTTTATCAAGGAATCAAGCTTGAAGATGGATGCATATTGGAGTTATTATAATCAAGCTTGAAGATGGACAATTAAAATACAAGACCATACTTAGATAGGGTATATTTCATATTTAGTCTTGTATTTGATTTAGTTCATTGCACAAAAATTCTCTTTGAAAATGGTTATTTTATTATAGAAGTTTGAAAATAGAAAATACTGATTTTGAACAGGCAAAATATTCTTCAAAATATAATTTCTTAAGTTTAAATAAGTTACAAATATATTTGAAATCATGACTATTTGATATAGGCTAAAAAGAGATTTTCTATTTGCAAACTAGAACATGTTTCGGCATGAATACTTTCTAAATTATTATTAAATATCTTTGTCAAAGTAAAACAAGTTTGCAATAGTTAAAATACTCTTTTCAAATTGATTTCTAAAGTTTTTAAAGTATTTAAAACAAGTTTAGAATTTAGGTTTTGAAAAACGCCAAAAGCTGTCAAAATCTGAAAAATAGCCAAATGCTGAAACTGCCAAAATAAGCAGGGTTTTCGGTTTACCGAAAATTCCACCGTCTACCGATTCCTCTGTTTTTTATTTACTATTTTTTAACAATTTTTAAATCTGACCGTTACAACCGTACTTCCAACGGCTAGTATTTTTTGGTCTACCGAAAGTGAGTTTTCGGTCTACCGTAAGTGACAGATTGTCTGTCTAACGGTTAGAAATGGCTAGTTTTCAATCAAGCTTATAAATAAAAGCTATTTTAAGACTTCTAAAGGACTTTGCATGAACCTAAATTGTTATCTAACTACTTTCAAAGTACAAAAGCCTATTCTTAGATTGAATTAACTTTCGAATCATATTGAGCCAATCTTAGACAATCTATTATGCATTGTTCTCAAATCTCCTAAGCCAAAATTATATTCATTATTTTGCGAGGAGAGTTTTGTGAGTGTGTTCACTCTTATCTTGAAAAATCATTAATTATGAGGTGTGATTAGCACCGGAGTCATAAATAACCGTGTATAGGTGAGATTGCCACCGGAGTCAAAATAATCTGTTTTAGGTGAGGTTGTCACCGGAGTCTAAACAACCCGAGCGTAGTTGAGGTTGTCATCAGAGTCTAAACAACCTGCGAGTTGGTGAGATTGGCACCGTTGTCTAAACAATCCGTGTAGGTGAGGATTGGCAGGGGAGTCAAAACAATCCAAGTTAGGCGTTATAGAGCCGGAATCAGGACTATTGTAAAGGCGTGAGTGTGCCTAAGAAGAAATCAGTTGTTGTGTACAAGGGTCGGTCCAGCCCACAATCTTAATCTGAATAGTGGAAAGCTCAAAGCAAGTTGCCGAGGGCCGGGGACGTAGGCAAACCGTCGTGTTTGTCGAACATCGTAAAAACTGAGTTTGCACTTTCTCTATCCCTACACTCTTTACTTTATTGCAAGCTATTTATTTGAGCGTTTAATATTTAGTGTACTTAATATACTTATTATTATTGCTATATACTTGGTAATATTTTTTGTTTAGCTTCAAAGTTTAAAAATAGTGGTCTATGGTTTTAAATAGTTGAAAAGTTTCCGCAAAAATTTTAAAACCCAATTCACCCCTTCTTGGGTTGTCAATCTTGGGCTAACAATTCCTAACATAATGTTGTGCGCAAAAGTTATCCATTATAAAAGAGTATAAGCACAAGTACCAGGTGTACACAATTACTCTGCAAAAGTATTTAAATTTCTGGCAACAACAACAAATGACGTGCTCACAAATCAAACTCATAAACTCATTATTATTTGCTTGCAAATTGGTCACTAGTTTTATACGAACACTCCCAGCTCATGGAAAATTAGCTAGCTCATTGTCATTTGTGCGTGAATTGAAAAATAGCTAGGAGGAGACCCAATATGCGGAAATTCTAAAGAGACATATGCAATTACTACAGATTCTTCTAAAAAATGGACAATTCAACTAAAATTTGGATAATTATTATTCTAGCGATAATTCATTCAAAATTTAGATAATTAGAGAATATTTATAATTATCCTAATATTTTAAGATAATCATACTACATGAGACAATACTTAGAACTCTTCTTCTATAAATAAGAGTTCTTAGTCATATTTTTCAATAAGGTCACAAATGTACTAATTTGCTGAATTGAAAATATAGCTCTATAAATACTCTCTCCATAATAAGCGATAGTGGACCACTAAAAGAAAAAGATCTTTTAATGACATAATATTTATGATATTTAATAGAATTGTCATAAAAAAAAATAGACAAAGCACTATGCAAAACTCGAGAAACAACCCTACTAAGTGGTTGTAAATAAACATTAAAACAAGTTAATTAAGCTCTTACATATGGTCAAAATATCTATATGTACAGCACAAGAGTGGGTCTCCTCACCAGCTCATGTGCATAGTGACTAGTATATTATGTTAGGGTTTATGTCCTAAAAATATGTATATTTTGGATCTTTGCTGAATTAATAAAATGATATTTTTCTATTTGAATTTGTGCATAACTGGCATGTCTTTAAATATCAAGAAATCCCTAGTTTATTTATGTGACCATAAATTTAGCATATGAGGATTAAATTTATGGAAAATAAATTAAACATAGTCCATAATAATTAATTGAAATATGGGATCTTTAATTAAATATTATTAGTACGGTCCATTAACATTGAGAATATAATAGTCTTATCCGGACTATTGATATGTTGACATCACAATGGAGGTACTTTATATAATTCGATTATATAGGACTGGACCAGACATAATTTGAATCTCACATAAATTCTGTTAACTATTGAGAGTTCAAATAATATCACTAGATGATCATATGTAAATCAATCTTAATCCTGGGTAGTTATAGACTCCTATTTATAACATTATGTTCGTTAACATATTTGTTAAAAGTTTATTTCGTAAACAAATCGAAATACTTGTATCTTGGGATCATGATGAGATGAGTAGCTGGAAATGTAACTTACAGATATGGAATCTATTCCTTCCATTAGGAAGTTAGAAAGATGATTCCCTTGTGTATTGATTCAGGACTTGAATAGTTTGAGCACTTAATTTATAATAGATTTATAAATTAATTGTTCATTAAATAATCAATGGTATACACGGATAAAGATGTAATTGAAGAGGTAAACGGAACATGACCTAGCTCCAATTATGAATTATCTATAGAGGATTGAACTACATGTAATGATTAAATCGATGGACTACTCGTTATTTTCTGAGTGAATTAATTCTGTAATTTTAAGAGTGCAATTTTGCATTTTTAGTAAACAAATTAATTAAAGAGTTTAATTAATTGTCATAATTTATTGGAACTTGAATTACAGGTCCATAGGTCTCCAATTCCACCTCTTATAAACAATTATATTATTTCTATTACTGCTTATCTATATGTAATTAATAATTATTATTAATTAATTAATTAATTAATTTTGAATTAATTAATTTAAATTTATGGAGAGATAAATTTTTAATTTGTTTAAATTTTGAATTTAAAAATATCTAATTATCAGATAATTAGATAAACAGAAATTGGAAAACTGACTAAAAGTAAAACACTCGTCCTGGAGTGAATTATCTACTAATTTATATATATATATATATATATATATATTAATGAATTAGATTAAATAGATATATATATATATATATATATATAAAAGTTTACGTTTATAAAAAAAGTAAAGTAACGTTTTTTTTTAAGTTATATATATATTAATTTGATTAATATAATTATTTATTAAATAATTTAATAAATATATATATATAAAGGAAACCCTAGCAGATAAAAAATATACTACGTATTATTTTCTAGAGAGAAAAAAAAGAGTCTTCCTATTCTCTGTAAAATAAACTCTTGCAAACTCATGTGTTGAGAATATTGCAAGGGCCTAAAGTATGAGTTTTGAGAGATTGTACGCAACGCCCACACGTTCATCTTATTCTTTACAGAACAAACTCTTGCAATCTTATGTGTTGAGAATATTGCAAGGCCTAAAGTGTGAGTTTTGAGAGATTGTACGCAACGTCCACACATTCATCCAATTGTGCTTGAGGTTTGGATAGGAAGATTATGGTTTAGAAGACAGTAAAGCTAGGATCCGCTGATAGACTACAAAAGATATTAGATCTATTCTCTTTGCATATTCCTATTTACTATAAATTAATACTATAAACTCATATAGTCAATTGTTTTGAGAAAATTTTTGAATATTCCAGGGCTAATCTTCCGCTGCGAAAATCGTTTTTAAAACCAACATATTATTTATAACATAAGATTGACGTGAGCTAAAGCTCAATTGATAAAGCAATGCATGCGATTTTGCTCACTAAAAAGGTATTCATGTGCACGATCATGCTCTTTTAAAACTTTAATAATAAACCTTTAATAAAAAAGTTCGCGCTATGGTAATGGATGACTTTTTCCAGGATTAATTATTCTTATTATTATTATGACGGATAGTCTTTTTTATGTATTTAAATCTGAGAGAAGAAAAATGATCATGAAAGATAGTTCTAAGAAAGATACATTGGCCTCCTATCAAGGTCCAAATTAAAATACCAAGTAACCAAAGAAAGAAATGCTATCAACAGGACATCAAGCCGTCCACTGGTAGCCTCCATGGTGGGACTTACATGGGCTATGTCGCAATTAAAAAGAACGATATTTGACGCAGTCCTCTATTCAAAGTTATATGCGTTATTCTTTATACCAGTTTTTCCTCTTTTGCTTGGACTTTTTGTGAATATGGGAGCTACTTTAGATTCCTGGAAACCCACACTTCTATTTTCTTCTTTTGTTTGTCTTGTTGTCCTTTTCTTTTCTTTTTCTTTTCTTTTTTTTATTTTTATTTTTTTTATTTCCTTTTGGACTCGTTGCCTTAAAGTTCCGAGTGGAAGAAAAATTCGTGTCTTAATGAAAAGTAGATTAATATATTGAGAGAGAATATCTGAGATTAATTTCTGAAATAATGTTCACAAGGATTACGTAATTTTCCAAAGCATTTAGACGCATTTTCGTGTCCACAGCCAGAAGACCATTTTTAGAAAACACCAACCAAACGGGCCTTTCAAGCGATGTTTGAAGAGGATATGCATTTTTTAATGGTTTTTTGTTTTAGTTGGAGTTGGGGAATTCAAACTTCAGATTTTTCTAATTTCTTTAGAGGATGCGTAGTTGCTATTAGACTAAGCTTGCAACCACCTATATACACTTTTCATTTTATCTCAAAATAAATTAGAAAATAAAAACATAGCCAATTGTACTCAGAATTTCACATATATCCTAGAGAAGATTGTAATTGATCTTGTTGGGTTTGACATATTGTATAATTGCTTCTATGAAAAGTAGTGAGACGTCCAAAGGAACTGCTTTCATTTTTATGCCCAATTCTAACAGAAGTTTAGTGACGGTAGTTTTACCAGGTTTTTTCTTTTTTCTTTTTTTTTTTTCCCTTGAAAACAAAAGATATATAAATAAAACTAAAAGATTGGTACGTACAGTCTGTTTGTTTTTCTTCCATGTTCTAGTTACTTTTTTTTTTTCATTGCAGAAACTTGAACTAAAAATTGTTTTGAGTTTGGAGACCGAAGAAATCTATTAGTAAAAGAAACTGAAAAACACATATCTCCGTCTTATAGAATCTTAATAGTTAAACCACCTGAAAAAAAAAAAAAAGAATCTTAAAAGATAAATGATTCTTAACCTATTGAATAAATGGCCTTTTTTTGTGCTAAGTGACCCTGTTTTAGTATATAAAATTTATGTTGAAGAAATTTGATATCATGTGGTTAAAAAAAAAAAAGTTAAAAATTCCAGATTCTCTTTTTATTTTTGAAAATTTTTGAATTTATATAGAAAATACAACTTTTAAAAGTTTATTTAGAAACATATCACTTTTATTACTTGATAGGTTCCTGAGCTAGCCACTTAACAAAATCTGACTTTTATTACTTTTATCACTTTTATACCCTTTCAAAATCTGAATTTGTCAAGGTTTCATTAGGTTACACAAGGTAAACAATCCAATATTTTTCAAATAAATTAGTTCATCCTGGATTATTCAATTTTTTGGACTTTGGGCATACCACTTCTATAAGAGGCCCTTTTATGTTTATGTATCAATGTTATGTATAGTGTATCAATTTTTGTGCATCAATTACATCAATTTTATATTATGTCAATTTTTTAATATTTTTAATACTGATGTATATTAAAAAATGATATCCTTTGCTCATTTTCTATAGAATCGGTCATTTTTTTAATAAAATCCGGCTATTTGACTAAGCAGCCCAAATATTCTTCATGCAAGAAAACGCGGGTAGTGGTGGTGGATCATATTTTAATTTTATAATTATTCTTTCGTGTTTCTTAGTGTGTTGAATAATGAATTATTTCAGTATTGTCAATTTCAAAGGGCCGGAACAACTAAATCTCTATTTTGTGGTCAAAATTCAATTTGATTTGGTTTATATGCATGAACGACTTCAAGTCTAGACGTCTTTTCTTTTTCAATTCATTTGTCGTTTTTTCCACTCAAAGTAAGAACAAGCTTCTTTAATTCTGAGTATTCAATATGATGTATTAATTTATTTGATGAACACAAATCGTCTGTCTATAGTTTTTCGTGTGCCAGGTACACTCATTAAATTTTGTACACATGCCTTGTTGGCGGTGTTTTTGCGATGGCCATCTAAATGAGTTATAATAGTGGATGGATCCAACACAAATAATAAGTTATATCGATAGATGGGTCGAATACGAATAAGAGTGAAATTACATCAAATAATAAATGTAAAAAAGAAATTTAGTGTGGTTCAATCTTAAAAAGATATATATGCTTACGGTGGTTTTTCCACTATATGAGAAAGATTATAAAAGAGCTTAGATTTTCGATATGAGAACTCCAACAAGTATTTTCTGCAGATTTTGAACGTGTCTCTTGGGTCTGCAGAATAATAAGATTGTGCCCTTTACATAAAGATGAGTATAACTGAGATTTTCCAACTTTGTGAATAGTAAACTACATAGGTCGTCGTCAATGAGTTAACTACCTTTTATAGTGATTAGGCTAATATTGCAGTAACTCAATTGTGTACTCAAAAGCCGCAAAACATACCTTAAAAAGGAAACTTATTAGTAGATATATATTTATTTTCATTTTTCATGAAAACTATAACTAAATTAGTTAGGTGACGTGACAAATTGAAATTGAATGGACAAAGAACAAATGATATGCTTCCTTAGTTGATATACTAAGGCATCTTTTGCCCTAGGTCACGTCCATAAAGGAAGCATATCTTCTGTCCACTTTTATCGACAATTATCCATTGGGTTTTCAACAAAATAAAAGTGTAATAATGCTCACATATCAATAAAATGTTGGAGTTATGAAACTTTAGCACATATTACTTGAAAGGATAAAATTCTGTTAGCAACCTTCATGTTGCAACATGACTAGTTTCACGGTCATGTTACAACATGCGACCAAATATTTGATCTGAATCGATTTTTCAGTATTTGCCTTATTGCCTTTTATATGCTTTAGGTCACGATTTATATAGTTGTCTATTATAAAAATCTGATCTTATTAATGCATACACGGATCTGTTTGAGAGGAAATAGGTAAGTGACTCTTACCTAATTTGATTTTGAGTATATGTCACATTTCATTAAGGAAATTCCTTTAAATGAATATTTTATGTTAGTATCTTTTATGGAAGTTTCCTTAACTTAATTGTGCTGATTCTTGTTGATTACAATTAATCTAATTCGTGCTATTAGCTGTGAATTAGGTTTGAGTAACTGATTATTTTGTTTCAGGAAAATAATCTGAAAGTTTCCTTTTCTGTTACAACATGACTGGATGACAGATCATGTTGCAACATATGGTCAGAATCAGTGACTATTTTTCAGATCCGTTTTTCTAAGTTTGGTAACAAACTTATCTGATTTTGCAAGTCTTCTAATTAACATTAAATGCTTTTTATTGTTTATTGGCAGATATTAACGTGAAGGCTTGCTCCTTTCTCTATATTAAGGCCACTCAAGAGTAGCTTTAGATATAGAGACCACTTATTGTATTTTGGCTATTGTGTGTAAAAGAAAAAATTTTCTTTTAGCCATATTTTAGACTTAGGAGGTGTCCTGGTCGTTTGAGTGACAGTGCTTCAGGAGAAGATCGACTTCAAGTATCTGGAGGGATTTCAGAAGAACGAAGTCAACCTAAGACGAGTAGTGCTCGCTAGACACGTTGGTGAAGGAATACATCCACATTGCGACAATCAAAAGAGGGAGTTTTTTATTGTATAAGTCAAATTGGTGTTTGTATTCACTTAAACTTTACTAATAGTGTTTATTTTCTGGGCGTGGCCCCTTGGACGTAGGTTATCGGGAGATAACTGAACCAAGTAAAAATATCTTGTGTTATTTTTACTATTTCCACATTACCACCTCACGTAATTAATTGAGAATTAATTATATTCGGTAATATCTGATTAACGGACCTAACATTACTATCTCAAAAAAAAAAAAATAATAATAATAATAAAGAAAAAATTTGAGATCGTAAATTCTCCATGTCAACTTACGGAGAAGGGCTCAATTCTGACTAGCGAAATCCTTGATGTCAATATTACCTTGCTTGATTGGATTGCAACAAGGATGCGCAAAAGCACGGTATCAAGTTTATGACGATTTACAAAACCAATCCACAAAAAGTTACGAATCTCAACATTCATCTCTTCTAATAAAGAACTAGGCCATTTGTAAACCATAAACAAATGCATAAAAGAAGAAGCTCAAAATAATTGATTGAATTAATAATAAGCGTTCGAAAGAGTAAAACCCTTCCAGAAAGCAAGCTTAATTATTTCTAATTGTTCTATGCCAATGATTGAAGCCAACATTGCCTAGATGCTCGTTTGAATATCGAAATACTGAGATAGATAATTGGGAAAGAGCCCATTTTCATCCTTAAGGGAAAAGAAGAATGGAAGCACGGCGGAGAGTGATCGTGGCACCCAAAAAATTGTTAATTTGGGTTTTATCCAACCTTACGAGTTGCCCAGATGAAGAACCATAAAGCTGAAAAGCAACATAAATCACCCCAAGGTTACGGCAATCAAGAATATTTTTTGTAATTACCAATTACTCAACTAAAAAATTTTTACCATAGACATATAACGGCTTCTTGGGGTTAAAACCATAATATTGGAGTTTAAACCCAGAAGAAGCCATCTCGTAAAAAAGAACTCCTAAACAATATGTTGTGTGATAAGTGTTGACATGAAATTTGATTCACTCAAAATAAACATGTTAGGCGGATAATTTCAGGGTGAAATGGATTGTTGCAAATTGTATATATTTCTAACTGGAATTTGACACAAAAATTAAATATATCACCCTAACTCGTTTATGAGTTTATCTTGTCATAAATTACCAGCCTAAGTTAAAAATTGAAATATTTTTTTTATTTATATTGATATTTTAAAATTCATAAAAGAGTCTGTGTATTTCTAATTTACTCTCATTTGTATTAGTCTTTCTTTCTCTACCCACATATTGTGCACCCCACAATTTTCTCTTTTTTTGAAAACTTCATAGCCACTCGTCCATTTATCGTTCGTTTTGTTTTTACGTATTGTTCTCAAATAACCTTCGTTATCTTCTAGTCTACGATTTTTCATTAATAAGTTCAATTTGTGTCTTAAACTTTATGTTAATTAAGATTGAGTTTATTTAGTTCGGTTCTAGAGTTTTAAATCCCCCAATTATTAACCTAGGTAATTTGTATATTTGGTAGCTGATTTTGTTTCTTTCTTCTTCTTTTCTTTTTTCCCTTTTTTCCTTTAATTGTTTTTGTTTTGTTTTATATTTGTTTTGTCTTACCAAAGAAGCAGATCTCGTGGTGAAGTTTCACTAAATATTGGGGATATCCATACTTTTGATTATGTAACGCAATATTGGATTTGGTTTTTCGTTCAACTGCATTTGTGGGTAAAAGATACATACAAAATGTTTCCTTTTCTTATTATAGTAGAATCGGCATCTTTAACTTTCATATCATTACTACTTCTATAAAATTAGTGTAATGACTACAGTTTTTCAATATTTATGTTTAGGAAATATTATAGTTTGGCAAAAATATGGAACCGTGGTTGGAGCCATGAATATTGTTTAGTGGGGGCTAGAATTACATTTTAACTATTTTGTGGGACTATTTTATATTTTTTCTATTTTGAGTAGGGGCTTAGTGTATAGTTTAGGTTAAAAAACTATGGGCGCGTCTACAGTAGGGACGCCCCTACGTAGGGCCCTGTCTATTCACCGTTGGATGGGAATCTGTATATAAATAGATTCTCTACAGATTCCCGTAATAGATTCTCCACATATTCCCGTTAATCCCAAAAAATTCCCATCCAACGATAATTAAGGCATGACCCTACATAGGGACACCCCTACCGTAGCTATCCCCAAAAACTATAAATATATGTGAATAATTAAGTTTCTTTTAAAAGGAAGTTTGAGCCCCCACTAGCAATAAGGTGCCTTCGTGCCTGGATGGAACTAATTAGCAGAATTGACTTCTATTTTTATTTCAATGGTCATTGCCTTTACTATAGGAGCATTTCAGAGTTGTGGGGTGTAGTAGCTGTAATATAACACTTAGTAACTTGAGCGGGGGGGAAAAAAAAGTCTTAGTAAGAATGAAGAAAGGGAACGGCTAGTGTATGGTTTGGTTTTTTTCCTTATGAGTAGGATTTATTTTCCATATATGTTATTGAAGGAAAGCTAAGTATCGCAGTACTTAGTGTAAAAACCTTGATTTTTTTTTTTTTTTTTAAAAAAGTGGGGCTTAACTAATGACCACCACTTACTACAAATTAAAGGAAAATGACACACACACACATTACTAAGGTTTGAACCCCTGACCCCCCCAAACACACACACACAACCCTCAAACCTTGGACCAACTGAGCTAACCCCAGTTGAAATGAAATGAAATTTGAATTCATTTCATTAGATTAAAGGATTAAAGTGAAATGAAATTTGAATTAGGGGTTAAAATGCACAGTTTGAAGTCCTTTCTCATTATTTCAGATCTGCCAAGTGGTACATTTTCCCCAAATTTCATTAAATCCCTATAAAGCTATGTTTGGTAGGAAGGAAAAGGAAGAGGAAAGAAAAGTTTTGATAGAAAAGTAGTGGGAAATAAAAATTTGGGTTGTTTGGTAGAAGGGAAAAGGGAAGGGAAGGGAAAGGAAGAGAAAATGGGAGGGAAAAGGAGAGGGAAAAAAGTGGTGGGACCCACTCAAATATTTTTCTCTCAAAAATGAAGAGAAAAGGGGAAGGAAAATTTTTTTACTCATATTTTAAAGTGAATTTACCAAATTAACCTTGTATACTACTTTTAAAATTTTAATAAAAAAAGCAAAACAGTCATTTTAAAATATACTAGTTTTCTTTCCTTCCTACATACCAAATAGGGCTGACAATTCGTGTTATCGTGTCGTGTTCGGGTCGACACGATTACGATACGACACGATAACACCTAACCCGAACACGATACGATAACACCTAATCCGAACACGACACGATTAATAAACGTGTCAAAAATTTAAACCCGAACACGACACGATTAATATACGTGTAACACGACACGACACGTGTAACCCATTTAATAAACGTGTCATGTGTCATATTATGACCCGTTTGACACGATTATTCAAAATTGACACGATTATTCTAATTTAACACGATTATAACTACTTAATTTAATTTTACTCCTATAAATATGCTTAGAATTAATTAAAATCACGTTTAATATATTAAAATATTAATAAATGTGTCGTATTAGTGTCGTGTTGACACGACACAAAAATGACACGAAAACGATACTTTTAATTAAACGGGTTACACGGGTCATTTTCGGGTTAAGCGGGTTGACCCGAAACCCACCCGTTTATTATACGTGTTACACGTGTCAACCCGAAATTGACACGAAAATTAAATGGGTCACCCAAACCCGTTTATTTCGTGTCGTTTCCGAGTCGTATCGTCGTGTCGTGTAGAAAATTGCCAGCCCTAATACCAAACAACAATGGAGGAAAGACACTTTCCCTTCTATCCTACACATTTTCTTTCCCTCTTTATTTTTCCTTCTGTCCTACTTTCTTTCCTCTCTACCAAACATGGTCTAAATTTCCCCCTTTTTCTCTCTATCTCTCATGTTCTCTTATCCCTCTCTCACCCGTTTACTGTGCAGCGTCAAAATTCGGTTGCCGGCATCGACCCAACCCGCGAACTCTGACTAGCCACCTCCCCACGACCAGATGAAGCCGCTCCGGCCACTGTTGCGCAACCCAAGCGAGGGAAGAAGCTTGCGATGCTGCGAGGTTTCGCGGCCAAACCAGCGTTTTGCTGCCATTCAAAGCCGAGTACCACCCTTGTCAGCATACTCGGCCTTCCTTGACTCTAAGTTGACAAGTCTCAACCACTAATTTTCGGCAATTCAGCTCTGGTGAGCCTTTGATACTTTTTGGCTATCTTTGTAATAAAAATATGGCATTCTTACAATTATTTTTGTGAACTTGAAGTGGTGAAAATGAAACTTTGTGAGATGATTGTATGAGTTAAGATATGACAATGAGTGGTTGTGTTGTTTGGAATGGATGAGTGGTTTGTGAAAAAATCAGATTTGAAAATGTGGTATTTGTGAAAATATTTTCAAAAAGAGACGTTTCTATAACTTTTGGAATTAGTCACTAATAAGGCCCAAATTTAGGCTCGGGGACTCGAAACTAAATTTAGACTTCGAATTTGGACTCAGTAAGGTCAAGAGATAAGTTTTGATCTATAAGATCGATATGTTTCGAAATGACACGGAATCCAAGACTCGAGGCTCGAGATTTCACCTTATTTTGCGTGCCACGAGCCATGTTCAGCTCAGACCCAAATTAATCGAGTTATATATCTAACTTAGCTATTTTAGATATAAATAATTTAGTGGTGATGTCCGTTTCTCAATTTGAGACTTTATTCAATTACCTAGTTTTATACTTATTTTGTTTTAAAATGTACATTATGACTTATTTCTGTAAATTGTCGATTTTCATGAATTCAATTGATTTGATTGGATATTTGATGAACTTGTGAACTATTGAGACCTATTAGATTGTTCTAGGATTGGACTATATGATTTTTATGCAGGTTTCAAAATTGTGATTTTAGAAAAATACAGTCATTATGTTGCTCGATTTTCAGTAAATCCCAGAATAATACCAAATGAGTTTTAAAGCATGATTTTCTTAATATACTTGATGCATGGTTATTACTGATATTTACTGGAATAAATTTCCGAAAAATATTTTCATAAAATTATTTTCAAGAACACCATAGTTTTGTAAAAACAAGAGACGCATCGGAATTGGTCGTTTAAAATTTTTCTTTTTACAAAACATTTTGGATCGTGATCTAATATAAATTAACTCTTGACCTAGACAAGAACAATACCCGGATTCGCTCCACAACCTTCTCGTCTTCCCGTCTATTCTCGAAAGCTGTTTAATTGATCCGGTGAGTGATCACCTTCTTGATTCCCAACAATACCCGGATTCGCTCCACAACCTTCTCGTCTTCCCATCTATTCTCGAAAGCTGTTTGATTGATCCGGTGGGTGGTCACCTTCTTGATTCCCAGCAAAGAGATCCGCAGAAGAACAAGAAGACAATCTCCTCGAACTGATTTCTCCAGGATGGCCGAAACACCAAGGACAGTGAATCCCTAGTGGTGGCCGATTTTCTCTGCTCTCTCTCTCTGTGTTTTTTCGTGTAACACTCACTTCACAAGGGTGTTTCATGTGTAATTCATATTCTATGCAGTTAGAGAACTTTTCTCTTAACTATAGAGAGATTAGTAAACCTTAATGGGCTCATTGGGCTTGTTGGGCTCAACTGATCATCAAATAACTATTGGGCTTTAATTTGAGTTAGTCAGGGAACCAGATGGATCCACAAAGCCCAAGCTCTAATAGACCATATACCCACTATCATAATTAACTCTTAATTATGATTGGGCCTTGTCCATTAATATTGGGGTATACCACTATATGCCCAATATTGAACTCTTGGACTAAATGTCATTTATTTTTCTGTGAAGCTTATTAACAATTAATTAGCTTGATCCATTTAGCATATACTATAAATGCAATGCCGTACTAGTAGGGTAAAATTACCGTATTACCCCTCTAGTACATATTTATCTTTGAGTTGCCATTTTTCATCTAATAGACAATAGTTGACTACAGTGTTTGTATATGCTCATACTAACATAATCAAATTCACATAGTGAATACCGGGGCCCTGGTTTATATTATCTAAGTATTTAAAAAAAACTCAAAGTGATATTATATGCATGGTATCTATTATGAGAAACATTCTACACATTTCATATACCTTATCTTCCAAGATACCGGAGTTCGAACCATAAATCGGAACTAGTCCTTTAGTAACTCAAGAAGACAAAACACATAAAAGCAAGTTCATTAATTACTAGGATTAAGGTCTTCCAGAATAGTGCTAGATTAGTGAAATTAGAAATTTGAGTTACGGCACTTAACCTCAAATTCTAATTCACTGGGTCCTGTTCAATGCTGTTATAACTTTCTTATAATACACTAGTGTTTCCATCCGAAGACTCACTTCGATAATTGGAGACTTCATTAATTAAATAGACAACACTACATTCTATGGTATAGTAAAGTATTCCATCTTCAATATGCAGAATGCGAATAGTTTAATTTAGACATAATGAAATAAATAATATTTTGTCTCCTATATATGAACTCATCATACGAATAATTCTTATTACTCGTTTTATGTCTTGGAATCTTTTAGATGTTTGCATAAAATAAACATACACATCACATGTATATCAATAGGGCATAAATGAAATAGAAATTCATAATATGGAATTTATTAATAACAAATAGATACTAAATTATCCAATAAATATTGTTTATAATGTCTAAATAATAAACTGCTTTATAGGACATTATTCCAACAGTTATTATGCACTTTATAACATGTTGTACTTACCATAGGATCACACACTTGAGTTATATTTTTGTATCATGGTATTTATATCGCTAGCGAGTTACTGCGATGCTAGCTGAGAGACCTAGGCCCTTAGCTCCTGCGCAGGTTTTACTAACACACCTCTAGGTAGTGTCATGATGCTAGGTACTTCTAATAAAGAGGTATTACAGGATCGTGATGGGAGGGTGAGAGCTTATTTATATATTTGGTTAACTTATGATATATACAACTATATGACTTTGGTCTTGGTTTTAGTTTTAAATATGTAATTACTCTTGATCTCGATTATTTTGTAAACTCAATTTATAAATGGATCTGGAAAAGTAATAATTACGTAGGTTTGAAAAGTTGCACTCATTCCAAAGAGGTAATTGTATTTCTACTGAGCGTATGAATGCTCATCACTATCTTTTTTTCTCTCAGGTAATGTGCAATGTAATTTAGGCAACTCCAGAGCGGAGTGATTAGGAGAGAAAGCTTGTTACTAGTTTAATAGTTGGTAACTACTTAGTAATTCTTATTTTGGATTTATAATAACACTTTTAGGCTCATATTATAGATTTAACCTGTACTATTTATTATGCCTACTTGTGATGATAATGATGATACATGAATATGTTTTATAAATATTATTAACAGTCTATGTCTAGTAGTGATCACAAAACTATGAGAATTTACTATTTGGATTATATTTACAAACTTTTATAGAAGAAAACATTTCGAAGCTAGTTGTCGTTTTTATGAAAATTTGAAGTTTCTATATTTTTCTAATACAATTTATGAATTTCTACTTGTGAAGTTTTCCTTCTGCCACTAGCCTGGATTTTGGGTCGTGACACTTAGCATGAGTCCAACCTTATTTTGTAAAACCCCAAAGGATTAAAAAAAAAAAAAAAGATAATAATAGTAAAAAAGAAAGATAATAATAGTAAAACCCCAAAGGATTAAAAAAAAAAAAGAAAGATAATAATAGTAAAAAATAAAAATAAATGAGCGATGGGAACCGAATTGCAGAGTCTTTGTAATTCAAGTAAAAAAATAAAAAAAAAAGGTAGAAAACCGGTACATTTCTACGGCCTAGTCTTTTCAGATCAAGGTACATTTGTGTCGAAAATTTTGAAGGAAAAAAAAAGTCTTTTAATTAACATCACTTAAGTGCTAATACAACTTTTTTTCCCGCTCTACCATTCTTGAGGGATTAATAGAGATACCCTCATTAATTGGACAATTCTGAATTTTTTTAGGCAGATTATTAATTGTACATATTTAAATTATATCAAAATTATATCATAATCAACTTACATTCAAACAACTTTACATTTAGAAAACACTTTTCAATAGCCAACTATAAATTGCTCTATTACGTAATATGTTGAAGAGCCCGAGGACTGTCAAGACTGTGAAATCCTAATGCCCAAAATAATGGAAAAATAACCAAACGATTTTGACTAAGGTAGCAAAGTCCAAAAATGACGTCCCAGGCAATTTGGAATTTGTTTAACATTTATTGCTTAGGACCAAACCGTGTTTATTTTTGTCCAAATCATATAAATGACTTTGATTCCCCAAAACCTGGAAATTAGGGGAAGAAAGAAATGGAAATTGGGGCAGAAATGTATAGGCATATTCCCTTGAAATAGCATGGAAACTTTGCTATGCTTGTTTATTTTTTATTGATTTCTAAATGGAGTCTGGCGGGAACATTAGTTTAGATAAAAACAAAATTGTCTTAGACACGTTTTAAGCCAAAGATATGGAACACAGTCAAAGATATGTACTCTCTTTTTTATTTCTCATTAGCAAAATTAAAATACCGTAACTGCATATCTACGAGGGATAATAACATTAAAATACATTGGTTTTTAACTTATTTACAAAATAATACCCTAATTTTTGAATTCTGCAAATTAATACTCTAACAATTAAAATTCTTGCAAATTAATACCCTAACATTTGAAAATTTTATAAATTTATAACCTTAATGCCATGGTAGTAGCCATCATCAATAAAATTAAAACATATTAAATAATAATAAAATTTCTAAAAAATATTTATTGTTAGCTTATTTAACTTTTCAATTGAAAAAAGAAAAGTAAAAACTTAGAAAGATAGATAAAAATGGTTAATTATAAAAACATGAGAGGTAAAAAAAAAATTTTTCGTTTTTCTGGCAATTAACCAAAAAAAGTAGTTATAAAATAATTTCCGATAATATACTAATATCAAATATTTTAAATAAGTTAATGAGAGATGTTTGCATCTTTTAATTTGCTCATAGTATAAATATACAAAGAACACAAAATCTGAGAGTATTATTTTGTAAAAATTGTAAATGTTATGATATTAATTTATAGAATTCAAAAGTGAGGGTATTAATTTGTAAAAATCGTAAATATGAAGGGTATTAATTTGCAGAATTTAAAAAATGAGGTTATTAATTTGCAGAAGTTCAAAAGATAGAGTTTTTTTGCAAAAAAGTTAAAGTGAGGGTATTTTTATGTAATTAACCTTATATATGACATATAGCCTATTTGACATGGCTTCTAAATCTTTTGGGACTCAAAAGTTACTTGGGAGTATTTAGATAAATTGTCAAAATATCTTTTTTCAATTAGAAGATATTTTTTATGAAGCCTGGACCCACTAACTTTTCCAAAAAGATCTTCTTGGACTTTTATTTCAAGAAGAAAAAGTTATCTCAAATGGACCCATAGTAAGTACGCTTAGGTGAAGAGTGGTTTTATTGCCTCTCTTTTCTTTTCTTCTCTTCTCACCTTTCATTTAATAATTAATTAATGCCAAAATAATCTTATATGAAATGACGTAATTGGAAATAAAATAGTATTAAATAATTAGAAAAAAAAATTTTCAAAAAGAAAAAAGAAAAATAATGCTGGAACATCGATTTTACCACAACTCCTCAAATAAACTTGATAAGATCCATTACCCCTTAGAAAAAAAATCTTAAAAACAAAAAATATTCTTAGTTAGATTTAGTTTTTATAGCAGTGGCACTTGGAAGAACATCTTGCAAATTCCAAAGTTCCAATAATTTTGATGAAGGTTTTTTTCCCTATTTCTTTCTCTCTAAAGATTTAATTTAAGGTTTATGAAAAAATAGCTTAAGAAACCTGAAAAATAACTTAAGTACTCAAACTTTTTAGAATAAAAAGAAAAACAATCTATTTAAAATAAAATTGAAGAGCGTGAAAATTTCATCCCAAAATTAGGTGCGAATGCGTGTCCAAGGAAGGCTATCAACAACTCAAGATTATTGAACACATGTCCAGGATCATTGTTATAGATTTACTCTTCTCTTCAATGGATGACAAGAAAGAAGCCACCTGTAATCCCCATGGTAACTGCAGGCAGTTCAATTCGGGTTACTAGGATTAATCGGCCACAATCATGTGCAAGTGGAGATTACTTAATCAGAAGAAATTTTCCATTGGACCAACACCTGCAGGTATACCACCCTAGCAAACTAGACGTGCATCATGATAAAACACAAATTGTAAGTCTCTTGAGCTACTATATAAAGCTCCAAGATTCACTTAAAAAGTGGGGAGAGGAGAGAACGAAGGGGGCAAAAAGAAAAAAGGCAAAAGACACACACTCATAGAGACACATTTGTACGCACACATCATACTGATAGTCCGTTCGTAGCTTAGATGGGAAAGTGATCAGAAGAGAAGCAATACAACAATGCAAAGAGTACAATCCATTCCTGAAGAGAGGATAATGATAGGTTTATATAAGAAGCACATCATTATTTGGATTATTACCATCTCTTAAGCAGTATAATATTAAATATATTATTTCATTTATTATTATATTCAGTCGAATTTATGATTTCCATTATGAAATATATGTTGGAAAATTAAGACTTTATTTGGGTGAATGAGAAATTGGGGTTTATTTCTTATCCAATGAGTTAAAAAGAAAATAAAAAGATTTTTTTTTTTTTTTTTTGCCAATTTTCTTGTAAAATTACAGATTTTGTCTCAGAAGTTACAAGCTATTAAGGATAACAAAATATATGTAACGTTCTGTAACTACTGGTCATTTATTCTGAAATATTTTTTTTAATTAATCTTAGTGGATTAATGGGAGGAATAAAAACATTTTGTAACCACTATGGTTAGTGACAGAAAATACTTGTAACCGCTATGGATTATGACCAAAACATTTCTTGAATAAATGATAATAATTTCCTAACTCCCATATGGAGCCTGCAAAAGGAGGCACATCTCCTCTCATTCCTTATATCATCAAAAATTATTCTCTTCTTTCTCTCAAGTTCTCTCTAGTATTCTAGCTCTAGTTTTTGAATTCTTATGCTTAATTTAAGTTCTAGTGCTAATTCTTAATTTTAGTTCTAGTTCTAGTTCTTCGAGTCTTGAAAAAGTTCAGACGATAATTCAGTTCACTAGAAGTAGAAGCTTAGTATACCACTTGCTACTTTAAAAAATTGTTGTATCCTGGAAGACAGACGCCTAATGACCTCAAGTATTCCTAGAGGAGGTGAACTTGTTTTAAAGAAATTGTATGATACATAAGCTTTAGTTTATTTCTTAAATTTTTAATTCATGTTTTATTGTTATATTGTTCATTATATATAATTTTGATTTTCGTAATAAGTATTATTTGTTCTTTACATATTTAGTCACTCTCATCTGGCAAAATCTACATGAAATTAATACTTATTCATTGTCATATTTATATTACTCATTCCGTATATTATATTGTCTTTACTTGATATTTCAACTGAATATTGCATACACAGCTAGATTTTATGTGTTTATTTGTCTAAAAGCCTGTTAGTATCACCTACGGAAGGTATAACCACCAAAAATGGCCGGTTTTATTATTTATTAATATTCAAGTCAATTATTTCTGTAAAATATTCAGGTAAATCCTGTTTTATGCTAGCACACTTAGTGCAACTCAGAAAAAACTTACTTAGCCCATTTTTCACTCCCTTCACTTATTTGCAATAGTGCATTCATCATTCACATATGCTGAATCATTGGCTCATACTAAGACCCTTTCAGTGAAATCTACTTGGCTAATACATCTAGCCACACATTATTCCTAACATCAAGTCATATACAAACATAGTTGAATGTTAAGCCTATTTCTTAAACCTGTTTTTACCGTAATTAGGAGAATCCTTGCACATCCCGTGCAGACCTTTATGGAGGCGCATATTTTTACCCTTTGCAAAAATAAAAATCCTTTGATATTTTGAATCTTAAGAGTTAGCATATACTATTCTTTTAATTAATACAATATTAAAATACCTTGATATGTTAGGTGAGCTTTTATTTTATTTTTTTTAAAAAAAAAGCAAGAAGTTGAAGATGAAAACAAATGCTTGAGAGATCTTTAAAACGAGCGCATGAGAAAAGCAATTTCATTTTATCTTAATTAATGACCAAATGTGGAATAAGTAAAATTTAAAATGTGTGCGTTAAGAAAATATTCAAATTCTAAATTTTAAAGAGTGGTTTATTTAGAAACCGAGTGGGAAAGGAAAACGATGGGCGCCAATGGAGCTATCTTTAAGTGAATGATAAATGACCTTATTGGTCCCTAAACTATGAAAAAAGTCACACTTTGGTCCTTAAACTTTAAATTGTGTTGTATTAGTTTTTAAACTATTAAAAATGCATTATTTTAGTTCTTTTTGCTATAAATTTTGTTTGAAACTTATCAGAATGAGCACATAAGTTATATTTCTCATTATATATTAGTAATTACAACAAAATATCACATTTTGGACAGTTCTACATTGCATTATTGTCCAATGTGTAATTAAAATCTGTTCAATCAATCATTTTTAAACTGCTTTAATTCATATTCTAATCTCTTTATAATGTTGGACTATGCTTCTAGTATGAAATAAGTAAAATAGAATAGCAAACATATCTTATGTACTCATTCTGTTAAGAATACAATAAAATATACAACCAAAATGACAAAAGTGAAATTTTTTAATAGTTTAAGGACCAAAGTGACACAATTTAAAGTTTAAGTATTAAAGTGAGACTTTCTCCTTATTTCAGGAATTAATAAAGTCATTTATCTTAGATGAAATATCTGAACAGCTTTTGGCCTTTGAATGCTTTTCCAGAAGAAGCCAAACTTACATGGGTTTTTCTAAGAAAATATGGAAGAAAATGGTTCTAAATAAAAGCTAAATGTGCTTACTACTTAGCTCCATAGGTATATTTTAGTAATTTTTCAAAATTAATATTTATTTATTTTTTAATACTTTTACTATAGTGGAAAATGAGTTGTTATTTTTTTGGGGTAAATATAATTTTCAATAAATATACTTGACAATATCACTGCGTTACTAATACGAAAATAACAATTTACTTCCCACGTCATTTTTTTTATATTACTTCCTATATCATTTAGTACAATAGTTTTTTTTTCGAAAAACATTTAGTACAATAGTCACTATATCGCCCGTGATCCTACATTCCTACTTATGAAAAGTAAAATTAAATGAAAAAAATTATATGATGATCTCATAAAGTCACACCAGTGATGTGCTAAGCATCATGCAATAGGTTGGACAGCCTTGGGCCAAAACTTTGTTTAGAGCCCGTTGGGCCTCTCTTGTTTACTTAAGGAGCTTTTAGCAAAATGGTCGATTTTGATACTTATAATAGATGTTCATTTTTCTAATTTTTATAGCTGAAATATAGCAAATATATCAGTTAATGAATCCAATTTATATAGTGACTTACTCAGTTTAAAACTGATATTAATTAGTATATGAACTAAATTTAGTATATCAATTGATAGAACTAGTGTAAAAAGTTGTATTCAGTCGTTTTGCCTTTAAAAAAGAAAAGAAAGAACGAATACTTATTAAAATAGTGTAAAATTAGGACATTTACTATAATTACTCTTTACTGATATACTTGGACATAAACTAAAAGAATAAAAGGAAAATATGGACATTTCTAAACGCAAGTCTCAACCTACAGCCACTCTAATTTAAATAGAATTTAATTCAACTTCTATGTAATGGTTCGGGATTCTCATTTCAACCATATACATTAATAGGTACTTTCATTTTTACGCCTTTGAACTTTTTTTTTTTTTTTTTTTTTTAATGATTTTGAACTACTTTCTTGGTCTAAATCAAGCATTTAAACTTTGCAATGGATCAATATGCTACCTCCTAACTATATTTTATCATAGGTTTAATCCCTGAAGTTTTACATATCTTATTCTATTATCTCGAATTATGTTCTTCTAGATATGTCAAATTCACCATGTAGGGCAATACATCACGGTGATCCAACCTGAATATGATGACATTTTACGATTATAAATGTCCCGAAGTATGAAGTGATGAAATTCTATTTAAAATTTAAGGTGGCCAAGGTGGGATTAGAATTGAATGCCCCAATGCAACATCCAGATTATATATAAGTTGTCATTTTTATTTACAGGGATAATATAAAAAAGAAAAAGAAAAAAATCTATGAATTTTAGCCATTTATCAAAAATATTACGCATTTTCTCTGGTATCAAATAAAACCTTCTGTTTATGTTTTACTATCAAATTTCACCAGATCCACATGTATAGTCACAATTGAAGTTAAAATTGTTGAAACTGAATGTTTTTAATTTCTGAAATCATATAACATAATTCAAAAAAAGAATTTTTGTATGTTTAAAAGTTGTTACTGTTGGATCATAAGAGATTACAGATCGTTTTTCAGTCTAAATTGTTGTCTTCCGGCTATTTCTGTGGATGCCAACAGATAATCTTAGAGAATAAAGATTTTTTATAATAATTTTAGACTCTAATTCTGAGTGTATATGTAAATCTGATAAAATTTGATAAAAAAATACAAAAAAAATATTTTATTTGATACTAATGAAAAAGCATAGCTTTTTATGCTAAACGACTAAAAGTAGTGGATTTTTTAATGATATTATTCCTTCATTTATATATTGTTTTTTGACATACAAATAATAGGTTACATGATCCCGATTTAGCGTTTCTATTCTCCATCTTGCTTCCGTTTCCATTTTCCTTAATAATGTATGTATATATGTAGATTGGATTTTAGGATTAGCTCAACATTAAGGTCTTTATTGTTTATTTAGATCCTTTGAAGGACTTGGGACAAAATGGGAGTCTTTATTGTACTCAAGATGACCTTTTTAGATGCGCTTCTCGATACTCCTATGGAAAACCGTTACCCAATCAGAATTTCTAGAAACTACCCTGCAACTAATTAAATATTAAACAATGTAGGAATAATATATGAAAATAGTGGTGAGAACGGGGATGGTAAATGAAAAATGACCACTTTTTATGTAATTTTCAAAATTTGGCTAATTTTTAATAGTATTTGAAAAATGACTATTTTATAAATTATGATCCAAAATTCGACTATTCGGCTAAAAAGTCTAATAAAATAACCTTTTATATAGTAAAAAAATGCATATTAAAGGGTAACCATATTACTTTACACCAAATGCTAATAAAGATTATTCGAAATCTTTAAATTTTTATATAGACCTATATATATCTTTAAATTTATATGTGCCCTTTTAGCATTGCTTTATATAATATAGTTTGGGAATCACAAGTGTAGAAGATCCAACTCAGTGTTTCTACATTATAGGGAGAATAGAAGATTTTTTTTTTCCCCGAAGAGAGAATCTTTGAGAGAATAGAAGAATTCTAATTTTTTAAGGAATAATAATTAAAAAAAAATTCCAATCATTT
The DNA here is from genome assembly GCA_002914845.1 of Trema orientale. Taxonomy (NCBI): domain Eukaryota; kingdom Viridiplantae; phylum Streptophyta; class Magnoliopsida; order Rosales; family Cannabaceae; genus Trema; species Trema orientale. The sequence goes on from JXTC01000051.1 coordinate 822,718, forward strand.
GATACCATTCAATGATTACTAGCCATATTTTTTAATTCAAAACTGCTAGAACTATAAGTGGCTTGATTCCTAAACGGGATTTGTAGGCAATTCAATTAAAAAACTTGAGCTTAGCTGTAATCCAAAATCTACCTAAATTTCCTCCAAATTATACAAGTAAATTGACGTTATTATAATTAGAATCAAAAGGTGTTCATTTGTACCAAAGGGATTGTAATTAAGAGGTTATTCCTATAATCTTGAATGAGCTGAACTTAAATTAATAAACTATGATACTTTAAATTTAGCATGAGTGAAATTATATTGCGTGATTTCTAAATTTTTACTCAACATGCACATTTATTTCAAAATTCTAGTGACCCCAAGTGGATCTATACCTACCTAAATTTATATTGATTTGCAATCAATACCAATAATAATAATAATAATAATAATAATACTAATAATAATAATAATAATAATAATAATAATAATAAAATAATAACAATTATAATAAGAGAAATTTAGGTGGATGACCAATATTTTAAATTTGATTAAGTAGATGTTCACTTTTAAAATTTTATAACTAAATGTTTAGATATATATAGTTTTACACTTGGTAGATATATTTATCTACCAATTTCAGTTACTGTACTGAAATGTACTAGTTATATAATTTTTTATACTTAGTATATAAAATTTTATACTTGGTATATAAATATATATATATATATATATATATATATATATATATCAATTTTGCTATAACATTTGATAAAGGGATATTTACTTAAATTAGGCCCAAAATTTGGTCATATTTCTATAAGCTCTAATAATAATACAAATTATATCTTTTTCTTTTTTTTTTTCCCGATCAAACAAGTTATTATTCTTGTTGTTCGTATTGTTATTGCAAGGCAAAGCCACAAGGTATACGAAAGGTCCCTATTTCATCCTTTTCTTAAATCTTTGAGAATGGTAACTAAAAATTTTTCAAAAAAAAAAAAAAGTAACTAAAAATGGTAATAAATAAAGCAAAATAAGAACAAATAAAAAAGAACTAAAATTTTATTAATGTATTTACTTTTTAAAAGAAACAAAGACATCCCATTCAATTGTAAAGTGCCACTTCTCCGTAAGTTTTGGCTTTAGGAAAAATGTTATAAAGGAGAATACCTATTATCATTTAAAAGCATCAATATTTCGTTCAATATATATTATATATATATATTAATTATTATCCTTGTCTCGTTTGGTATTTTTTCGGACGAGTATAATCTATATTCTTATCTCTCTTTTTGGTATTTTCGGACGAGTATATTCTTTTCATGTTCGACACTATCTTACCACTTTTCTTTGCTATCAGGAGGTATCATTATTCAGTGTCAAAAAAAAAAAAAAAAGAAAAAGAAAAAAGTGAAATAGAGGAAGAAGAACATGAGGAGATCGAGAAAAAAGCTATTATTATGCAATTTAAGTACATTGATTTTTTTTCCCTTTCCTGTAGGCTTTAGCTAAGAAAGATATTTGCATTTGACTTTTGGATTTCCAAAAAAAAAAAAAAAAAAAAAGAAGAAAAGAAAAAAATGCCTTTTCGTGTCTTTGACTAGCCGAAGGTTTGAACTTTGAAACAAAATGAGACATTGGCCAAAATCCATACTAATGTTATATTTGGCACTATTGTCAAACTCTTAGTGACACATTATTCTATTTTGTGCTTCAATGGAATAAATGTTACTTTTTTTTTAAAAAAAAAAGGGAATAAATAAGTGTTACTTTTAATGTTGAACAATGATAGAGATTTCATCAATAATAATCTGCCTCACTTTAACTAAGATGAAAGGCGTTTGAGAATTTATAACGAGGAAAAATGTCGTTTTTTCAGCACTGTATGTTTTGTTGAATACCAAAGAACATTGGATCCCAAGATAGGTAATTGTCGAATCCTTTGTAGTTTGTGGAGTAATTGAGGGCATTAGATCATTTGAAAACCTTCTTTTAGTAAAAAAAAAAAAAAAAAAAATCCCAGTTTTAAAGATGATGAACTAAATGAATTATTCACCAAAGAGTTATTAAAAGGAGGCTTTAAAATAGACTAGTTTGCAAGGGACTTGATTGTTTGTGAGGAAGAGATATGTTTCGACCTGATATTAGGGGACATCACTTACTTGTGCAAGCAAACAAGAGTAGTGCTAGGATGACTCTCATTTTTACTCTTCTATCTCATGCTTGATTTGTGAAGTCTACTAAAAAATCTCACATTCTAATTATATTATAAAGCAATCTCATATTTTAATAATATTATAAAATAGTAGAGTTCACATATTAAGTAATAAGACAAAAGCAGAAAAGAAAATAACCTAACTCTTGAAGTAAATAATATCTAAACCATGAGCAAATCTTGCTACTAAACTTTTTTTTTTTTTGGATAAAAAAATAGGCTCCTCAAAAGAATATTATTATTTAAAATAAAAGCTTCAAGTACATTACAAGTATAAGGATTATTTTTAACTCCTAAAAGAAAAGGAGATAAAAAGTGAATCACAAACATAATAGTAGCAAGATCTGTAGGTTAGCGTAATCTCCAAGAGAAGAAGATAATAAGAGCTACTAATAAACTATTGTCTTCAACACCTACTCTTAGACTGCATTCTTGGCGGGGTAGACTATGTAATTCCAACACCAATTGAAATTCATGCCCGTTAAAAAGAAAAATAACACATTCGCTTAACAGATCTAAATCAAAGAAGAAATCTCATATTCAAGATCTGATAAATGGACTTGAAAATCTATACAAAAGGTAGTATTACAAACTAGATCTAAATCTGAACTTATTTGAAAACTAAATAAAATTGAAAAATCTCTCACCCCCAAGAGAGGTCAGGGAGAGAGATAAGGGAGGAGGAGAGTGAAGAAGGGAGGCCGAAGAAGGAGAAGCTCCCTCTTCGGCCTTTATGAGAGGGACGGAAGAGCTTCTTGTTTGAGAGAAATCTTACTATTAATTCTTATTCCAATTTTTTTTTTTTATACAAACAATTGATGTAGCACATGTCAATTGTTTTTATTGTACTAGATTATGTTTTTTAGAATTTTTTTGGGAAAAAAAAAGAATTGAGTGATGTCAATGAATTGACTTTTATTAATTAGTCAAGAGAAAATATGAAAGTTGGGATGCATTACACTTCCATTTAAAAAGAAAAAAAAAAGAATGAGTTTTTGTCCCCGATCTTAATAGAGAAGCTAAAGTTTTAGGATTGGCTTAAGGAATTGACATTTGTATAATGTTGTTTCTCTGTTTAATCTTTAGGCTTAAAAAAGAAAAATGTTTAGGACATTTTTCATTACACCTTAATATCTTATTGTGTTATTTGAATACAACATTGTTTCTGGTAGTGATTTTAGACTATGTAGCTTTATATATACACCAAAAGGTAAGTGTACTGTATAAAAAGTACTGCATTATTATTCCTATTTTTTAACAAGAAAAAAAAAAAAAAAAGAGGAGGAGAAGAAGTTTCATATTATTTTCTCCCTACATTTTCAATGTTATTCTCTCTTGTTAGTTTCTCACTCCTCTTTAGCTCTTTTTCACTCATATCAATCTCTTTCTCATCATTCTCGCATTTTCTTTGATTTGTTTGTCCTCATTATCTCACACTTTATTATCTTATTCGCATTTCTCACATAAAACAAATCCAAATTTAAAGATTCGGATGTAATTTTCGAAAAACAATAAAGGGAAACCCAAGTTGCTTTATGTAATTTTCCCACATGTATTTTTTTCCCCTCTAAGTAAGCAAATCAAGATAAACTCTTTTCACTAGTCAATCTTTAACTTAGAAAGAGGAATTTTATAAAGTATCATTCATGTTATCTCTATCTTGAAAAAGCCACTCTCTCTTCCTCCAATCTAAGCCTTATATCTCTTGATGTAGGGTTTTCTTTTCTTTTCCTTTCCTTTCTTCTTTTTTTTTTTAATTAAATAATCCTCCCATACTATGAAGGTATTTGTTCCCTAGATTTAGATCTTTTTTTGCTACCTAACCCTAGATTTATGTGTGTTTTGTTTTGTTTTTATTATTTTTGTGCTCCCTTTCTTTGTTTTATTCTAAATTTGATACATCAGATATGATCCCAATTTGAAAGTATTCATTGGATCAAAGATCAATATTTATGAAAGATTTGTTATCATATCAGTTAGAAAAAACTAATCTATGTGGTGATAGAGGTCGTTTTGAAAGAATTGAGGAGGGTAGAGCTCTAGTTATTCTCTTAGTGGAATTGTATATACATTATTTGTATATCATGTAATATTTTAATCTTCATGTTCGTAAAGAATTAAATTTCATTTATTCAAAAAGAAAATTCTCTAACTGATAAAAAATAGCACCTATTTCAATGCTTCTCTAGAAATATCTTTTTTTGGAGCAAAATACACTCAATTTGTTAAACAAAAATATTGAAATATCATTAAAACCATCGAACATGCATAGAAAATGATTGAAATATGATTGAAATTACTGAGGGTATTTTGGTCTTTCTAGATCCACAAAAGTATGTTTTTTTAGAGAAATATTGAAAGGGGGCTATATTTGCACCCCCAAGTGACATAAAAGCACCCCACTTTTTAAAATTTTTTTTATTACTTATTTATCCTTAAGTAAAAAGACTAAAATATACTATTATTTACTCTTTTAATAAACTTTTATCAATTTACCCTTAATAATTACACCCCATCATACTACAATTAAAAACCCTAAACTTTATGCAGAAGCTTTCAACCTCCAATCCATTTGCAAGAACGAGTATACTATGGTCATTGTTTATGAGGTATGTATTACATAAAACAATATGCTCATTTAAATACATAGCTCTTTTTTGGCGTATTAGATTTATTGATTTATAATATTCCTAAGCATCAGATTTTCACTATTTTTGTCGAATTGTAAGTTTTGTGATTAATCTCTTCCCTCAAGGTCCACTAATGAGAAGAACAGACCATATTTCTTTCACACGTTTACCCAAAAAGGATAAACAGTAAGCAGACCAGTATTTTCTTTCACAAATATAATTAAAACAATAATAGTGCCATGGGAAAATAAGCACTTCTCCCCTCTGGCCCTCAGACACAGCTTTGGCAACATACTAACCCATAGCATACTTCTGAGTCCAGCTTCTTACAGTTGTCTTATACTTGTTCCTGTCAGTCTTGTACCTATGGGCAATCTCGGGCACCAACAGATCATCCGGATTTGGGTCTGTCAGCAATTGCTTATTTCAAAAAGAATTTAAGAAATTAAAAGCAATTCACAATCTTAGATTATTTTTTGAACCAAATAAAATAAACTATATATATATATAAATTACATACTGTACTATATACAGTGTACCATTCAATTGGGAGGTTGTTTGTTATAATGCATAGAATAAATGATATTTGGATCAGAACAATAGATGCCTACATTAAGGTAACCTAGAAATTTCAATAAGAATTTAGATCATAAGCTGCATATCTTTAATCCATGGATCAGTACTAATACGTTTTTTTTCTTATAATATTATTAGCATGCATTCATTCTGGGAAGAATTTTAATTTTTTTTCCCTAAGTCTTGATCCTATAATTTAATGTACATGTTATGAACTTTGTTCATCAATTTTATATAATTTTTATCTGAACTTGTTCATTGTTTTTACTAATGGAATACAAGTTTAGATCAAGTTCTCATCTTTAGACATTGTTTTATTTTTATTTTAATAGAATTATTTATTTTATTGTTTCATTTCATTGAAAACAACAATATACCTTTCAAGAAAAAAAAAACTTTTCTCAAATTTTCTACTTCCGAAGTCTAAAAACTAATAGAGGTGCACAAACAAAGACCTATTTTAGGAATGAGAAGGGGTACTTATAACAAAAATATAATATTAAAAGTTTTTTGATAGGGTGAGTTTAATTTAGGGGTGCCTTTATATCACTTGGGGGTGCAAATATAGCCCCCATATTGAAATGATATATTTTTCAACATAAGGGTGTTTTTGTTTGTAACACAGCTTCAAACTCTCATTATTTAAGTCAATTCATACCATATATAACTCTAAGAAATCAAAATATATAATTTTAATTAACTTTTCTAATAATATATTAATAAAATCATAATTTAGGGAAGTTTCTTTATATATTTTAATTTAGGGATTAAGAACAATATGTCAAAAAACTCAACAGTAAGTAATTTACAGACTTCAACTTCTTTATGAGAAAAGGAATTTTTTTATCTTTTAAAAAAAGTATTGATTAAATTATGCAATCTTTTTAGTCCAATAAATAGTTTATCCATTCTCTTAAAAAGTAAAAAAGAAGAAAAAAAATATTAAATTATCTTCATATAAGCTGAAGTGAGTTTTTTCCCCCTAAATAATTCATTAGGGTTGAAGAAGATAAAAGGGGCAAAAGTTATTATGCGGTGAGTGAAGAAATTTTCATTTGATTTGTGCTCAACCAATTTCAGAATTAAAGTACATTTAAAAGGTGTCGTAAAAGAAAATTTAAAAAAATTAATTTTGGTGAGGAGTGTTGGGAAAAAAAAAAAAAAAGAATGTAATTCGCATATAATTCACTTCGAAGACTACATTTTATTTTCACGTGGATAAAGTTTTTAACATCAAATGAAGTCGAATTCCTGCATTTATTTTTGTGTGGATGAAGTGTTAGCATCAAACGTGATCGAATGCGTCATTCGATTCTTGCATTTATTTTTATAATCGTGTTTGTCGATTCATGATCATTGGTGACGATAGTTCTAACAGTAAAATTCATTGTACAGCCCTTACCACAATCAACGTACGTTGATGATACATTTGCATTTGAATTTGATGATAGTATTATTACGTCGACGTATTTAGACCGTCAGATTAAAGGAAAAGGCGTATATTTCAAATCCTACCATGTCGGTGTGCCCTACACTAGCATTGCCAAAACATATATATTTTCTTTGAGAGCAAGAATGTGTATTTATATATAAATAATAAATAAGGAGTGCATTAATTTGTTTGTTTTTTTTCTCTTTAAAAAAAAAAAAAAGAAATGAACAAGGAGGGCATTAAGTTTATATCCTTTTTAAGGTTAACTACCTTACCTTATTTGACTTACAACTTGGCAGAAATGTTGTAAAATGTAAATCATGAACATTTTACAGTTCTTTTGAAAAGAAATTCATGCACATCCTTTGAACTTTGCCTGCTTACACTAGCACACCAATCATACCACGCCACGTAATAAGACTAACTGGTGATGTCTTACTCTGACCAAACGCATCCCAATTACCTAAAACGTCCTCCAAAACCAGTGTGGCATTACCAAAATACCCTTCAACGAAAGCGGGGGAAAAAAAAAAAAAAGTCAAGTAGGCCACACTCACTGGCCATATGATGAGAAGAGAAGAAGAAAAAGGAAAAAAGAGTGAGGCACACAGTAACGGAACCCATGCAAGAAATGGGATTGGGTGGGACAGATGGTCCTATTTGGTGCATGCTAAGTAAGCATAAAAATGCCCCCCCCCCCCTATCACACACTCTCAAAAATCTCATCTGTGTCTCTTTGGAAACAGAGGAGTGAGAAACAGGAGAGAGAAAGAGGTGGTGGAGAAGAGAGTGAGAGAGAGAGAGAGTCTAGAGAGAGCAGAAAAAAAGGGTATCAAAATCGAGTTTCAACCGTTACTTTTTGAGTAAGTAGAATCAGAAAAATTGCCCATTCTTCCTTATTATAATTTTGGTAATTACTCCCATCTAGTTATGATGAAAATCTTCTAAATTCCCGAAATTTTTGTGGCCATTGATTCCTAATCCCTTCATTTACGTGTTCATGATTTTGGGTTTTGCCTGATCTGTGTTTTTCTTTTATTTTGGTTTTTCAGATTGTTTTTTTTTTTTGCTGTGTTCCAAAAAGTGATTTTGGGTCGAGAATTTATGTCGATTGGATTTGATTTGTTGAGTGGAGCTCCGAAGAAGCTCTGGGTTTCACATCGTTCTCTGTTCTCCTCAGCCTCTGAGACTCTCTCCACCTTTTGCATGCCCTCTTGGTCTCATTCTGAGACCCGTAATCAGTCTTCTCCAGAATTTTCCATGCCATTAAGATCAAAAAGGTAGGTGGGTTTTTTTCATTTTTCATTTTTCATTTTTTTTGAATATTTTTTGAATCTATTTTTTAATGGTCAAAATTTAATGTCAGAATAATTATTCTACTGAGTAAGGCATGGGGTTTAATGGGTTTTAGTTTTTTTTTTTTTTAAAGTAATTTTTATTTATATTTATTTATGTATTTATTTTTTATTGCAGGACTTGCTGTGGTATATTGTGCTTTGAAGATCACTTAAGGAAACAATACTCTTTCTCAATTTTGGGTCACAGGGGTTTTAGGATTTTGGGTTTTTCTTGATACAATCAGAGATCTTAGTTTCCCCTTTCTTTTTTAATTTTCCCTTTTAGAGATTTTCCTTTTGGGGTTTATTAGGGGGGTTTTGGTTGACTCAGAAGAATGCCAGGCATCAAAAACGATTTCTTGAATAAAGACTTGAACCATAAGAAAGGCAAGACAAAGAAACTAACCAAAGCTGAGAATTATTCTAGTTCCATGAAGAGGGTTCGCATAATATACCATGATCCTTATGCTACCGATTCTTCAAGTGAAGATGATGAGGGATATGACATGAATAAGCATAGATCACGTGGCTCTAAGCGCTTTGTTTCAGAGATTTTGGTTCCGGATTTGTCAGTCAAATCAAGTTCACCAGCGAGTCATTCCCATGACAACAGTGATAAGGCCAAGTTTGCCATGAGTTCTATCCCTGGAAAGGTGGATGGAACTCGAAGATCTTCGTCCATGTACAAAGGAGTTAGGCGCAGGAAGTGGGGGAAATACGCAGCCGAAATTCGAGATCCAATTCGAGGGGGTCGACTGTGGCTTGGTACTTTCAATACCCCAGAGGAAGCTTCCGTTGCTTACCAGAAGAAGGCGCGGGAATTCGAAATCATGAGGAAGGTTGAGCGTGAAAGATTTACAAAGACTAAGAGTGAAAGTGAAAGCTTTGATTTATCTGAAAAGACTAAGGATTCATTTGTTGATGATGCTTCTTTTGCCAAGCTCTCCTTGGAAGTGGCCAAACCTTTATCACCGTCGTCTGTGCTCGATGTGTCTAGTGCTGCAGCTTCACATGGCACTGAAGTAAACATAAAGCAAGAACTTTGTAATGTCGAGTCAGATTGTGAAGAGGAGCAAATGGTTTTTGACATGTTGGAAGAGCCAATAATTTCACCATTAGAAACTGAGGAGTTTGATCTGGGAATTGATAAGAATCATCCTCTGTTTGAGAATGACTTCGACCAATTTTTTGATGGTGCAGATCTTGTAAATGACTATACTTTGTGCGGTTATGAAAATGGCGAGGCCGGGGACCTTCTTCCCCTTCCTCCATTGGACTTCGATTTTGGTATGCAGGGTCTTGCTTGGGTTGATGAAACCTTGAACATGGCCTGCCCTTAAATTTTTGTAGTTTAGGCCTTATGGTACAGTCACTGTATCTAGTGTTTTTGAAGAAAGAAAAGGGAAAAGAAGAAAAGGAAATGCAAACAATTTTGAAGAGATTATTGTCTGTCATATGTGTTAGGAGAAACAAGAGAGTTCTTGGGTTTTTCTCTGTGCTTATCCAAGATTTTTTCAAACTCTCTTGAAGTGTTCAGATTTTGAGTGACGTCTTTAATTTATACATTTTCATGAACTTGTGTTAATTCTGCCGACTTATTTAATAGAAGTATCCTTGTGCTATGTCGATAATTCAATGAGAATTCTTGTTCCCGTTTTTGTGTCACCTTTTCGATTAGTTCAATTATGTCTTTATGTATACTATAAGATCAATCATGCAGACATAAAAACCAATTTTCTTTTATCAATATAATGGTACCGACTGGTGTTATCTCATTACGATTAATTTATCATCACACAACAGTATCTGTGGTTAAATATAAGTCAGCTGTTAGTGGCATTCTTGTTACTAGTTTAATTACATACTATTATAAATATCTTAGTAAGTACCTTAAACCACTTAATGTATAAAAACAAAATTAATGGTCTATTATGTCCTGTCTAGTACTTTTCTATCGATGTATTGATCTATATAGCTTGCTTCAATGGCAACATATACAAGGATGTTACGAAAGAAAGAAAAAAGGGTGAGAATTTGAGAATTGAATTAATTTTCCTTGACGGCGAATCCTTCAAAAGCAGTAGTTAAACTACTTTAGTTGATTTAGCTATTAAGAAATTGGCCCTGGCTCCCCATGGAAAAGTCCTAGCTATTATTTCCCTAATAATTTTGTAGTCCCACTTTGTCACTTTGTATGTCACTTTTCTTTGGGTGTTAATTTGCACTATGGAGGTCACCACAGGTTTGCTAATTTTATAAGCAAAAAACAAAACAAGTGATATGACAATGGCAGCTCAGAAATGTAATTAATAATAATAGGAATAGTATCACTTTTATAATAAGGTTAACCTTTGTTTTCTATATACTATTAAAAGGAGACTAGAAGAAGAAGAAGTCTTCCCAATTCCTCCACGTGCTTAGGGAGGTGGGTCCAAACCCAACTCTGAAATTTAATAAAAATAAATAGATAAATGGCAGAGATGATCATTGCAGGAGTTGTCTATATCGTCGGAATGCATACTTGTAAGTTGTATAATAGTGAATGTCACATTTTTTTTTTTTTTTGAAAAGGAAGAATGCTCACTTTTTTTTTTTCACTCTTGAAAAAAAAATATCACCTTTTTTTTTTGGGTCACTTGTTATGCAAACAATAGGCGGACTTTATGATATGATCTCGGGGGAGGTAGTCGGTAAATTATACCTCTATTCTAAATGTCCTTTTCAAAATCACGTCACGTTTATTTTAATGTTTAATTTAGATGACTTGTAGTTACAAATTAACTGGCATCTTATATGTCGAGACAACTCAGATAAGGTACTTAGGTACGTGTGCCAAAAAAAAACTAGTTTGGAGCCGCCGGGTCCCAAATGAAGGTTCTTGCTCCGAACCTAGACTTAAGGTTTCATATCATAGATTAAAAGATAATTAACTGAAATTGCAAGTTGTTCACCTTAAAATAAATTTAAAAAAAAAAACTCAGAAAAAGAAAAAAGAAAGTCAGACGTCGGACTTTTTAACCGGCTAGCTTCTCATGATGAAAAAGGAAATGCAGTACTCGTTTTTCTTCATAAGAACCCAACAAAGGCCCTAATTGAGCTTGCCACCAATTTGCACATCTTATATGTATAGGCAGCTAGTATAATAAGAATTTTTTTTAATTCCTTATCGATAGATAGATTAAAAAGAAAAGTCCATATTATACTCTTTCCCATATAATTATATCTACATCAAAGGAACTATAGTCGCATCATATTTAAGGTGAATACGACCAAAAAAAAAATTACTTTTGCTCCTTGCTAACCAAACCCCCCCATAGGCTGACTTGGCTGAGAAATAAAAGAGTTAATATTAGGAGAGTGAAAAATAACCACAAAAAAACTTGTAGCCATCTCCGAACTTGAGAGGCAAAAGAATAATGAAGGAAAAATGGCTTGCAGATTCCTTCCCTTAAGACGATCCTCGGTGACTGAATTGCCTTGAAGAAGCCTGAGGAAAAGAAGACCGAAGTTGGTTCTATAACTCTTTAGAGGAACAATGACCCATATCTGCAGCTTGAAACCGCTTAAGTCGTGACTTTCGTACAAAGAGTTTACAAGGGAAATAATTTATTTACCGAAAGTCCTCTACTCTTTTTGCCGAATATTTATATTCTCTTTTATATATAATATTTAAAATTTAATACACATTATTTTTTTTGAAAAAAAAAAAGAACATTTTCATGTCTAATTAACAAGTCATACTTTTCGAATGAACAAACTTCCAAATTATCAATGCCAAAAAAAAAGAAGAAGAAGAAGTGTTCATTAAAACGTACGTCTTGATTTGCACGAGCAACAACTAACAGGACTAGTAAACATCCACAAACTAGAACGATTTGGGAGAAACATCCATCGAGTTAAGTCAAAATTTGAACCAGAGATTTTAGGAGATAGAAAAAAAAAAAAAACATGAAATTAATGCTCATTGACAAAAACAAAAACCTGAAAGGAACATACACCAGAATCTCAACTAAGAGGGTGAAAAGAAAAGATATGATAAGACAGGCCAAAATGATCTCATTTTTTTTCCCCCCTCTAAAGCCAAAATGGTCTTTACATTAGCTTGTCAAATCATTTTCTGGATGTATGAATATGATTTTCCGTTTGAAGGTCAACTGCACACCATCTAAGAGGGAATACCATTTCCCTTTCTCTCTTTCCTTTCTTTTCTTTTATTTATTTATTTATTTTTTTGTATGGGGAAAAAAAAAAAAGAATAGCTTAATTTACAATTTCTGTTTATTTTATTTTTCAAGAAAGAAAAGTCTTATCGAATGGAACTAAGAAAATGAGCTTCATATAGATTACCAGCCCTTTTCTCACAGTTTCTTCGAAGGTCAACACATCAACTCTTGGTTTCCTCTGACTCCAACATACCAAGTGAGAATTTTCCTTGCTTTTTTCCAACCACACAACACAAAACCCATTACAATTCCCCACTTTTCTTCAACCAAACGGCAGCGTGATATTTCTCTCTCTCTCTCTCAAGAATTTTCTTCTCCCAAAAGCTGATTCGGACCGCACAGCAGAATTATTTGAATATTGCCCCATTAACTCAACTCAAATTGGCACCAACAAACAAAACGAGGCAATAACAAAGTCAGCACAACATCACCAAATTCACACGGCAAATATCGTGTCAAGCCCAAAAACTTATTGTATCATGTCACACTGCAAATGCCAAATAGTTCGGTAACATAGATGGCTAAACTCATACTTCACTGACTCTTACATATTAATAATAAGATGAATGACAAGAAACGACTATGCAATGGCAACATGGACTGTTAACCCCGCAAGCAAAGTGTGTTGTAATTGTATTTCATAATGGAAATTATAGTTACTGTCATTTTACAAATGGAAATTATATGTTACATTCTACAACAGTTGAAGGTCAATAAAATAGATAACTTGACATGAAATTCAATATTTTACCTCTTGAAACATAAATCATACCCTTTATTTTGAAGCATTTAGACCTTTGAACCTTCTTCTGCAGGAATTTTTGGATTCCCATGTATTGAGGGCATCTGACATAGCTACTTCTGATAAGTATTGCTTCCATCGTCTGCCAAGCTAATTTCACTCCCCAAAAAATTGGAGCTTGAAGGAACTAAACATGCTGCATTTGCTAGTGCTACGGGTATGTGCTTAGATTGGATTATTGAAAGCTAAAAGAACAGCAGAAAATATGAAGTCCACCATGCTGTAACCTAACTAAAATGTCATTGTTGCTAGGGCTTGTGACGGTTGTCTGCAAAAGCTAGTCACATACAAGAGCAAGATGATCGCTTCCCCATTTCTGTCAAGTAAAATGTAGACTTGTCAAGTAAAATGTAAACATGATAAAAGATCTGATACAGAACATATGAATGACAAAATCTACGACATGATAGAGTAAATAATGAATTTTTTTCATAAGTATAGTTCAACAAAAAAACTTAGTTTCAGATGTGTCTCAACTTCTGTATCCCAGTTTGCAATTTTTCCAATATTTTTTGTTACAAATCTGACAGCCGGCTTTGCTTTTGCCAAGTGTCTTGAACAAAAGCTACTAGAGACAGGACCATAAAGAACTTTAAAATACAAAACATTCTTTCCCATGGACAACCGATCAGAACATTTCTACTACAGGAAACCAGCATGGGGCAAGGATACTTGGGGAAAAGATCATATATCACAATACATTTTCATATGTTTACCAATATCAATATCCCTACTGGCAAATCTTTACTCTTAACACTTCAATTTAGTAAAAGAATAAGTATCATATTCAAAATTTGTATTTTTATTTATTTATCCTATTAAGGTACTCCTTTTCCATACAAAATCACTTTTTAATGATCACCTACTGCAAGTCGAGCTGTGTTGTACATTCTAGAGGATACTTGGAGAGCTTCACAGAAAATTCCAGGCTCACTAATTGAGAAAATAATAGAGACAAGGATATGTGTAGAAAGATTTGCTATATATCCAGAATATTTACATGAAAGTGAAGCATGGAAAAATCAACCAATAAAAACATGCATTTCTACTTTTGATTTTTGATTTTTCTTTTCATTTTCAAGTAATGGACATGTGCATGATTGCATAAAATTGATTGAAAATAGAAGATACCTTACTAGGGAGTCCTCCAGTTCTTTTCAAGATATCCACGGGCAAGGTTTCAAGAACTCTGACAGGAACGAGTTCCTCAGTGTGCCTGTGCCATCCATAGATGTCGGTAAATGGTAAACAAAGTATCCAAACATAAATAAGCACTAGGGTTTACAAGAAAATGAATTACCAAATATAGTCAACAGTTCCCATAAACTTNATAATAATAATAATAATAATAATAATAATAATAATATGCTCATTGTTCAAAGGTTATAACAGCCTATTTATTCAGGTAAATATTGAAACCACGTGAAAATCATCATATACCATCCATCATTTTGCATAGCTCAAATTACCGGTTGATTTGTAGCGCCACTTAATAATTTTTATACTATATTTTCACAGAGTAACTCTCAGAAACTCCAAAAATACTGATAAGGAGGGAAGGAGAGGACTGCAGAGATTTCAAACCTGCTTGCTTTCTCATTTGGAAATCTGAATGCTCTGCATTCTGATTGAAATTCGACCTGTCCTGAGATTTTCCTGCGGTCATATAACCGAATGTCCAGCTGCAATAAATTTCAATAAAAGCTTTGCACTAACCAAAAAGACCTTTATAATTTTAAGTAAAAGAGAAAACCATGAACTTGGAAAGGATTAGATCAGAAACTGACCTTCGATGAGGCCAAGAACTGGTATATTGGACTCTGTCCATTTGATAGAAGTAAACTTAGTTATAAAGTGACAATAGCACATCGAATATCTAATAAGATACTTCTACTACAGTAATGCCCTTGCAAGATCTCACCTGTGGAATGCTATTTAGATCCCCACAAAGTAAAACAGGGATGCGGCCCCAGTCCTGTGATAGCTTGTAAGCTTTTTCAAGCAGCAGTCTCACCTACAGTATTGTTCAGCATTGTTGCTACATGGTCAGTGACATTAAGGACGCTACCATCTATAACACCCTGTCAAAGTGGGGGGGGGGGAAGGGAAAAAAACCGAAACCCACAAGTTTCAACGAGAGCAGAAAACAGGAGACCGCACACAGATCATATGAACAGACAGAATCATTAACTCTGAATTCGCCAAATGCTACTGACCCACGTCAAATTGAAAGTAACTTCACAAGTCCAGAAAACATTCTGGTTGAGAATACCTGGCCAAGCTTGATGTCCCCACGGTTGGGATTGAAGAGAACGTGTATATTTCCAATCACTAAGCTTCGGTTTTGGATAGGTGCAGCCCTAAAAGTTCGATAAAAGTAAGGGAGTGAACTACCAGGGCAAGGCTTATACAAAAATAAGCTTAATAACCTATGGGCCAAACAATTAAAATGACAGTCACGTGCTATGTTCACAAACATACAAACACTACTACAGGTTTTTCACCCCAAAGGCAGTTCTCACTGCAAATTCAAAAAGAAACTCCTCACTCATGCCAAAATGCATGCGTAAGTGAAAAAGGTCAACATCACATACACAAAGCTCAAACATGAGAAGAGTGCTATGTGAATACTTCAAAAATTTCAGGCATGTTCATGAAATAACTCATTATGAATTTATACTTCTGATTCAAGAAATCTAATATGCAAGATATGATGGTGTAAGAATAACACAATAAATAAAAGGACAAGCATTTGTCAGTTCAGTCCTCATCTAAGTGATACAATTGAAAACATAATGGTCAAATATTTGTCAAGGAACGTAAGGAACTTATAGTGTATCCGTATTGACAACACACACAGAACAAAAACATTTCTTACAATGACTGGGGATCTGCATCCAATGCTGAATTATGTTGGTTCATCTGTATATGCATCAGATGAGAAACATAAAGGTCATACAAGCAATAGAAAAAGAAAGAGAAAAAAAGAGCAGAGAGAGAGAGAAGAGGGCGCAAGACGGGGTGGGGGATGGGGATGTTGGGGGGGAGGGGAGATGGGATTCAATGAGGCTACTACGTGTGTATCGTATAAACGTGGACCTGCTAAGCGAAAGAGATTTTGTGTTTGAATGTTAACCAATGGATGCAAGATGATCAGATTTAAAACCCAAGGAACTCCAAAACCCAGCATACCTTTAAAACACAAAGTTGGGCAACATTGTTGCGAAGACCAAAATTCTGAAACTCTATATTCTCTTGATGCAGAAGAGTAAATCTGTGGTTTTATAAATAATAATAATAATAATAATAAATTAAAAAAAAAAAACGACTGAACTTTTTAAGAAAGGAATCAAAGGTTAAGCTAAAAACAAAACAGAACAAGGGTGAACACCAACTTTGGAAAGTACTAAGGTAAATCCTGAAATGAACGAAATCCCGAATGTCTAAATAAACAGTTTCACATTCACAAAAATTTTCTCGCAAGTTCAATATCAGGTCAGCGCAACTGCAGAACATCTCTTTACAAATGCGTTCAGGAAAAACCCATCCACGGATGTAGAACGTCGCTTTCTAGACAATATGATAATAGATAGATCATAGTGAAAAAAAAAAAAAAAAAGCAGGCATTTACAATTCTAAAGGGGCCGGGTAACTTACAGTTCTTCTTTCCAAAATATAGCACATCCATCATATGCTTCACCAGTGCGCCCCTATATGTATTTGGAGATCAGAAATCTGTGTTGATTGAAACTTACTTGATAAGGTAACGAAAAATGATTGCATGCAGTTAGATGCTGAAATTGCATCCTACCTTGTAAACACCCTTAAATCCATCTTTTTGAAAAAGATCTTTTACATCATTAAAGCGATCAACCTCCTACAGCATAGAGTGTACCATAAGAACACTACTCTGTAACCAATCAATCAGAATTATCTATAATGAGAAAGGAAACGGAAAAAAAAAAAAAAGCACAATAAATTTATAAAAACGATACGTTATATCCATTCTGTTGCTGACACAAAAAAAATATTTAAGCATTAATAATAATCCAACCACACGGCATGAGGAAAACCTGCGTGACTAACATTAGAGATTCTTTGAAAAGTTAAGAAGGCATATTGATAATTTGTGAAACTCTAGAATGCACTAATATTCAGTAGGTGAAAAAAAGAAAAAATTATGATCCTGAAATCAATATCCTTCCTTGCACAGGAGTCAGGACCTGACTGTACCCTAGTATAACTGGTTAAAAAACATATATAACAGGTCCTTAGTTTTTACTAATTTTATCTTTAATATCAGAATAACAATATTTAAATTTTTTCCTAGCATTAGGGAAAGAAATCAAAGCACCATCTATCTTTTAAACTAAGGCTTCAGTTTCTCACAATCACGTTGCATTTACAAGACCTATTATAGCATGTGAAGTAACATGATCGTCCAACACAGACAGGAGACTTCTATAGTTACCTGAAGACATAAGATGCTCGCATTATATTGATGAATCTCCTCCCGGATAAGCGTCTTCCGCCTGTCCCACTCCAGAAACTTTGGTGGGACTTTCAAATACAAGTCTTTATGATTGGATGCATTTTCAACACCTAATATATTATAAGAAACAATCACAACCTTATCTGCAAAAAACAAAACAAGAGTTTTAGACAAAAAAAAAAAGAAAAAACTGAATTCTGAATTCAAGCTTCTAGCAGCTGAAAATTCGAAACACAAACAAGCATTCTATGATTATAGAAGAACCAAGTCAAAAACTTTTTACTCTAAAGCAAAAATAATTCAACTACTTAAAGAGCCCATCGGACAAAACCTCTCTAAATATCAAAACTTTGTTCAAGAGCTTCAATTTTTAACCACTTATTCCAATCAATGAAAACGCACATTTCCAAATTTACTCATTCTAATCTAAACTACAAATTCAGAATCGTAATTGGATTCAAGCAGGCTTCGATACAGAATATAAGATTAAAACAAAAAATCACCAAATATTATAGAGTTTCAGAACAACGAAAACGCCATAGAAGTTTCTAATTTCCAATCCAAAAAAATAATATTTCTTTAGAAAAAAAATGGTATTCCAACTGGGAAAGTTTCTACCTTTATAGCAAGAAGAATCGCGAGAAGAGTGTACCCAGTTTCTAGGGTTTTCGACACCACTCGACTCCAATGTGCGGTGCTTCCCACACCGGCGAGTAGACGAACGAATGAAACGGAACCGATTCGACCCGGATAACACTCGACGCGGGTCAGATTTCGGAGCTCCGGTTAGGGTTTCTGCTGAGGATTTCCTCCTCCGTTTGCGATGATTATGGGGTCGTTCAGGTTCACCAGAACGACGGCGTTTCGCCGGAGGAGCGTCGCGTGTGTCTTCCGACTGTGGCCGTTTCCGGTTCGGTCCTTTCATGCTGCCGGAAGGTCTGAGAAGCAGCGGCGCGTGAGAGGAATGGGGGGACCGGTTTCCTAGCGGTATTTTCCCAATGGCAGAAGATATAAAGGACCGTTCTTTTTCGTCGTTTCTCAGGATTCAATCTATCAAGAACAACGACATGTCGTTTGATCTGGTAATCGAAAACGAAATGATTGTAGTTTCCTCAGTTACCCTTTTCCGTAAGATGTTTCAAATATTATTGTTATTATGTTCTAGGTAAACTGCACGAAAATACTTTGAGGTCCGAGTATTACGCAATTTAAATATTAAAATTTGGACTTTGCAAAATAATACACTAAGATTAAGAATTTTTGAAAATTAATACCCTAAGTTAAGTTTTTGAATAATTTTATCTGATAAAAAATAACAATATCTTCAAAATAAATGAAAATAATAAGGACTAATCCAACGATAATATTATTATTTTTTCGTTATTGAAATTGGTCAAAAAGTCAATATAAGATATTAATTTTCAGAAATTCTTAATTTTAGTGTGTATTAGTTTATAGAGTCCAAACTTCAAGATTTAAATCGTAGAATACCCAAATTTTAGAGATTTTTTTTGTAATTCACCCAAGAATGACAATATTCTACTGAGAAATCAAACACTCATGAAAAGCTCAGACACTAAAACTCAATCGTGGAGGAAATATGAAACACTATCGAATATAACCAAGATAAAAAATAAAATAAAATTTACCTGACGAAAACATGATCTGTAGAGGCATCTTTGTGGTGGCCTCATGTGGAAGAGTCCGTGCCCTTATGGAAAGAACATTGTGCAATCAAAATTAAAGGCCCAAAGTAATTATTTTTTATGAGCAATGCTATGGGACATCAGTAGTGCCCAGCACCACAATGACATGTCTGTTTATCGATGGATGATTTAATTAATAAACTGGGCTTTACATGAGCCCCACCTGAATTATAATTATGATTAGCCAGTGATAGACTGACACATCATTGTGGTGTTGGGCACTACTGGTGCCCCATAATATTATTCATTTTTTATTGCACAATGCTCTTTGCATTAGGACCCGTTCAAAAGTTATTGTCTAGTCCAATTTAATAGAACTTATTTAGAGCATCTCGAACTCGAATGCGAGTTGTATAATACATGCTAATATGTCTCTAATGGTATTGTATATTTGATATAATTTTTGGCATATATTAAATATTGTGTCAAATATAATACAGAGAATAACATGTGTCAAATTTTAACGTGTGTGTAAATTTACAATGTTGATATTGTAGCATATGTTCAAATATACAATGTTACTATTAATATATGTTTGAATGGGTAAACTGCAAAAAATACCCTGAGGTTTGGCTGCTCTATAATTTAAATTCTGAAGTTTAAACTCTGCAAAATAATACCTTAAGATTAAAAAATCTGAAAATTAATAACCTGAGTTGACTTCTTGAATAAATTTAACTATTAAAAGACAATAATACCCTCAAAATTAATGAGAATAATAAGGATTAATCCAGTTTTAATAGAAGATATTATTATTTTTTCGTTATTAAAATTAGCCAAAAAGTCAGTCCAGAGTATTAATTTACAGAAATTTTTAATCTTAGGGTATTATTTTGCAGAGTCTAAACTTCAGGGTTTAAATTACTGAACACTCAAATTTGAGGGTATTTTTTTACAGTTCATCCTGTTTGAATTTATAATATTATCATCATAGCATGGTTAAAATTTACAATAAAACCATTATTTTAAAATATAAAATATATATATTTCACAATGTGGCCAAAGTTGATATGTTTAAACTTTCTTGTTTTATTTTTTTTATCTAAATTTTATTTAGCCTTACTAAATTTCTATAAATTAGAGCTTTCATTCACTACTATTTTGCTACTCGCGTATTTCATAAAACAAAGAACATTATTTATACACTTTATGAGTACAATAGAGTTTTTATAATTAATAATTGGATAATAAAATAAGAAGATTTCCTAATAAAAACTATGTATTTGTGAATAAAAAGAAATATTTAAATACAAAATAGCATTGATTTTAGCATGCATGCATTGGAGTAAAATCTAGAGACTGTGTGCTAAGTTTAGCACATTTTTTATAGTATAAATACATTGGAGATGGTCTTATAGCATAAGATTGCTATAAATTGCTTGATTTTCAAAGTGCTGAACTTTAAAGCCACACAATTATGCTTGACTTTAAAGCAACACAATTTCTTTCCTTTTTTTTTTTTTGAACAACATAAAACACTTAATTATGCTTGACTTTCAAGTGCTTGAATTTAAAGCAACGTGATTTCTTCTTCTTTTTNTTTCTATTTGTCAAATGTTATTGTAAAATGTCCGGTATATATGCTTATATACCAAGTGTAAAATTTTATATACCAAGTATAAAAAATTATATACCCAGTGCATTTCAGTACAGTAACTAAAATTGGTAGATATGTATATCTACCAAGTGTAAAAATATATATACTTGGACATTTAGCTATAAAATTTTAAAAGTGGACATCTACTTAATCAAATTTAAAATTTTGGTCATCCACCTAAATTTCTCCAAAAAAAAATGAAAAGTTATCGAGGCCCTTAATTTACTCAAAAAAAAGTCTAGGGATTCTTGGCAACATAGCTGAATTTTGGGCTCGTCTTAAATTATTGTCTATTTTTTAAATATGGTAGGAAAATGGCCTATATATTACGACTATACTAATGGCTTTTTTTTTTTGTTTTTTGTTTTTTCTTTTTTTTGAGTAAGGGTAAAATTTGATTTATGAGAGTTCTCAATAGGTATTTTTTTATTTTTGCTCTATAAATAGATAATTTTTAGCAAGTTAAAAATGACCTATAATAATAAGTCATCTTATTTATTTCTATTCCTTTCTACTCTTATTCCATTGATATAAAGAATGAGGTTTTGGATTGATTGTTTTTTAAGTAAAAATATGGATTGGAATTATTTCTTCAATCCTTTTCTATGTCTAAAATATTGCCACATGTCCAAGGGGTTAAATATATAGGAAGTTATGAGTACTCTTTTATGCATTAGAAAGTTTATTTAACTAGAAATTAAAAGTGAATTCAACAATTATTACGTACTTACTAAGGGAAAAAAAAGCGAACAGAATATTTCATGTCTCATTTCCAAAATGTTGCAATGAGTGGGGTTTTTAAAAGTGTTTAAGTTCTAATTTATCCCTTTTTTATGCATTTAAATAGTTTCTGTTAGGTTCATGTCTATTGTATAGTGTATGATTTTTTTTGTGCATCTAACGATTTTAGATCCAATTGCTTGAATGTACATCCACTAAGAGAGCATAATGAAATCCACTATAAACCAAAAATAATTGCATAGAAAATTATAGAACTCTCACAACCTCCACACAATCAAAACTCCCTCTCTAAATCACCTTAAAGAAATTTTCTCTTTATTGTGTTAGTTTTATCTTAATTATACAAAAGACCTAATATGCATATAAATAATAATTCCATACAAAAAACTTATGATTTTCACAATTATAATATAAACAATAGACATACTTGCATTCATTTGATAAAACCTTAAATATGCCAAACAATATTAATGCATAATTCTAAGTTTCTTTCCCTTTTAAATTTTTAAACTTTAATAATAATACATTTTATGATAGAGAATGTATATTTATTGATATAGGTGGAGAGAGAATCATATTCTATTTAATTACATAAAAAAATATTTTTTATCAGATATGTTCAAAATAGATGTAAAGTTTAGAAGAGTTATACAACTCTTTATTGACTTGTAGAATTTAAATACACTTAATATTATTAAACTATTTAATTAGTATTAATAAATACAATATTTATTCATTAAAATAACATAAGTTGGTGCCAGATTTTGGCGTCCTAATCTTTACTCTATAAATAAATTTGACATATTACCCGTACAATTTCCCCAGTTNCTTGAGTGATTGGTTTAACTACTGCCAACTCAGCACCATATTGTGATGTTTGTTAATTTATGAACCAACTAACTAACTATTTCCTTAACAAGTAATATACGTGTAATTGATTGTCTTTAAATTTATCAAGCATATAAAGGGTATGTTTGGCATGGCTTTTAGAAGTTTTTTTTTTTTTTGGTTTCTTGAGCCTAAAAGCAGCTTTTGAACCTGTAAAATATCAAAAGAGCTGTTGGGTTCTGAAAGTTCTTCCAGGAGAAACCAGACTCATATGGCTTCTTTAGTAAGAGCTTCGAAGAATATATGAAAATATTTTTTTTTATTTTAATGAAAATTTATATTTTCATATTTATCCTTATTTTAATAAATGACAAAAAAAAATCATTTAGATCATCAAATCAAAATTTCAAATATATCATCCAA
This sequence comes from Trema orientale, assembly GCA_002914845.1. Lineage (NCBI taxonomy): Eukaryota > Viridiplantae > Streptophyta > Magnoliopsida > Rosales > Cannabaceae > Trema > Trema orientale. The sequence continues at coordinate 845,705 of JXTC01000051.1, forward strand.
ACATTATACTATTTTTTTCCTTTTTTGATAAGAAGAGAATTTCATTCAAGACAGAGACAGGTTCAAAGTGAACCAGCCACCAAAAGAAACGCAGCTACCTACAGACAGGCCCCGTAGTCCTGTCTCGCATGAACAGGAACTACAGAAATGTCAGAGAGCGTCTCAATATTAGTTTCACATAACTAGTTAGCCACATTGTGAACTAAACTATTACAGTGCCTAGGGATAAATGATATTACAACATCATTAAAATGCTACAACAGAGCACGAGCCTGCACCAAAATTGAGGATATAGTCTATAGAATCTCCTCCGGATTGTTCTAGCACTTCACAAAAACTTCAATTTCGAATTCTAGGACCACAAACTTCCATTGGTTTGCTTTAGCAAGCTCTAGACCAACCAGTAAGGCTTTCGCTTCAGCAAACAGTGAATCCACACATACACTTCGTTGAGCACTGCTATCACCTCTATCCTCTGATTTCAAGCAACCACCACTCCAATACTGAAGACATCACGAACAGCTGCATCGACATTGATTTTGATCCAACGAAGCAGAGAAGGAAGCCAATGAGAGTATGACACTAACTCATCAACTCTCTCCTGGAGAATAATCTCTTTATAACAGGCAAATGAAGTGGCGAGTGCCCATTGCAAGGCTTTGAAAGATCGTACTCTACCATCATGGGTTATGGTATTTCGTTCCTTCCAGACAGTTTCCACACACAAAACAGCAAACAAGAAAAATTCCTTGAAGCTAGGATCATCTTTCGGGACTAAACCACCCAAGACCAGCTTAGATACCCAGTCCCCAATGGAATCACACAGTTTAAGTTATGTCCAAACTCCTCACTAAGAGGTAAACTATAATTACATTCCCAACTCACATTCCCAAAACAAATGAAGAGCAGACTCTATTTCCAATGCACAAAACACACAATGGGCATCCTCTAACTCAAAAAGTGAGTTGAGTTTCATCTTACTAGGAAGAATATTATGCGCCAAATGCCATAATAGGAGTTTGTGACAGGGATGCAGCTTCAACCTCCACAGATCCCACCAGAGACCCTCTGGAGGTTAGGGATAATGACGATGAGCCCAAGTTTGATGCAGGCTTTTAACAGTGAACTCACCAGACTTCATCGGAGTCTAATACTATAAAGCAGATTGTGTAACAGTAGAAGCTGGAGGTGGAAGATGCAGAATGGCCCTAACTGATACATCATCAAATAAATGTTGAAGTATAAACAAATCCCAGTCAGTTGCACTATCAATAGGATTTGCCCACCTTACATCAATAGTCTGACATCCTGGAACTCGTGGCCTCAGCCTGAAGCATGGGAGCTTGGGAACTCACGGGTCCTCCCATACGTTAATAGCATCATTCCCCCTAGCTTTGCGACAAGCCCCAAGGCTCAAAAACTTATGGCTCCTAAGGATAGCCTTCCAAACCCAAGAGTCAGAGTTCTTTGGATTAACATTGAGGAAATCATTACCTTTAAGATACTTCGCTTTTACTAAATCCACCTACAGGAACTTCTCTGCAACCAAAACCTTCCAATTCTAGTTGGCCATAAACACTGTATTTACCATTTTCATTCTATGAAAACTCAAACTTTTAGGCGTACAACAGTCATCCCAAGCCTTTAAGAAAAGGCCCTTTTTCTCAGTTTCTTTCCCCCACCAGAAATCCCTTATCACTGCATCAATTTTGGAACAAATAGACTTTGGTATCGGAATAGACATCAAGGAGTAAGATGGTGTAGCCAGTCCAACTGATTTAACTAGCACTTCCTAACCCGCAATAGACAAACATCGCACTTTCCAGCTCGCTAGTTTAGCCTGAACACGCTGCACCACTCCCTGCAGGTCCCTCGACTTAGAGTTAGAAAAAACAAAGGGAAGCCTAAAGTATTTACTAGCTCCATAAAGAGGCCTAAAGCGTAGAATCCTGAGTATGTCCCAAGCCTTATCACCCCTCAGATTTTTGCTAAAATAGGCATTGGACTTCTCAACATTCACTTTTTGGCCCGACCAAGAACAATAAGTTTCCATACACTCCATGATGTTACTTGCCTCCCTCCTCGTAGCGTGGCCACAAAGAAGAATATCATCAGCAAAAGCAAGGTGCATGAAGCTAGGACCAAGTCAATAAAGTTTGATGCCAGCTATGTTACCCTCTACCTCCGCCCTTCCCAAGAGTTTAGACAGCACTTCCCCACATAAAATAAAAATACCTAGGACCAAGTTGATAACGTTTGATGCCTGCTATGTTACCCTCTACCTCCGCCCTTCCCAAGAGTCTAGACAGCACCTCCCCACACAAAATATAGGGAGAAATAGGGTCTCCCTGGCGAAGCCCTCTCTCCAAATTAATTTTACTAAAAACTGAGCCGTTGAAGAGGATATTAGAACTTGGGGTAGTGATACACGCCATTATCCATATAATAAAGCATTCAGGGAACCCATACTTATGAAGAACCATTCGAATGAAAGACCACTCAATATGATCATACGTTGAGGTGGTGGTGGTGGAGGGTTAAGTTGGTTTTCTTGTCTCATATATTGCTCCAATATATTTTGAATCAAAGAAGCTAGTTGTTCAACTTGATTACTACCTTGTGAAGAAGATACACTCCTATCGATATTATTTTAACCCCGAGTAATCACCATACTGATACCCTGACACCCAGAATCTATAACTCCATTTATAGCCAGTAATAATCATCACTAGAATATGAATGCAATTAAAAATTTATAACAAATATCAAAATACATATCAAACACTTACATAGGAGTGAGGCTTCCTTTCCTTCCCGATGTGTGTATACATGTGGTCTTTAGAATCATTTTAAAACATAAGCTCTGAAACCAACAGTGACATTTCTTGATTCTACACACGTACGTAAGGATATTTATATAATTATTTAGTGAAATCTATAAACGTTACTCGACTTAGAACTAATAAAATAGTGGAAGATCAAAAATTTTTCAACTTTTTGGAAGAAAAGAAAAACTCCACTTATAATTACACAAAGTATAATGCACATATACATATAGATATACAAAGTGGGCATGTTATACAAATATACATAATATACACACACTCAAAAATAGGTACAAAATCCTTTTTCAAAAAACTATAGCGTCAAAATGCTCATATATACAAGCCGCGGCCACAAAGTAGGTACTCTTCCCCTGATCTCAAATATCAGCAGTATCTTCTTCAATGTAAGAATATGGGTGAGTATGAAACTCAGTAAGTAACGCATACAGATAAAAAGTGCATATAACATGAAACAGATAATTATATGGTTAGGATCCCTGTGTATATTGTATTGCCTGACAAGACCGTGAATTGCATACTGAGCTACTCAGAGAACGTATAAAGTATCATGAGCTATATGGAGGTCTCGAGCCCTAGAGAATCCCTTCTGTGTATAGTAGAGGTCCACCCCATACCGCCGTCAGAGTGTTCCCAAAAGAACCATAGTGTCCCTGAAAGGACCAAAGTGTTTCCCAAAGAACTAGAATGTCCCCGAAGGAATCATACCACGTAATTGGGCACTGGCCCGCCTCACCCTATTCACCAATACTCGTTAGACAATATAAATACATCACGTGTTCATGTCTCATACAAAACTGAATGACGAATATGTATATACACATATCTATCGATTCTATATTCACAAATTCCACAAATTCACAGAACAAAGAATTTCTTACATTGCAGGTGTGACGTTACTTACCTCAATTCCAAGCTTTTAAAAAATGTTCTGTGAAATGCTCTTCGCTCAAGGTATAATTGACGTGTTTCTATTATTTTAGGTATAACATGCTCATTTGATTACTTATCATGTGATAGTACAAAAATAGTTGTTCTAACTTTGCTTTAAAACAATGATTCCTAATATATTTCTATAAATAAGAGAATAGAAAATACAAATCCATTAACCACTTAATTTAAATGTATCAACCTAGTGCATACGTAATTTCCTAGACCAAATAAAACATCTCAAAAAGATTATATTAATCAAGTAGAGTAGCAGCAACACGAAATTACAATATTTTAGCATATAGAGTCTAATGGTTATTTTACATAATAGTCACCAATTACTAAAAAGTCCAGGATTAATTTTATTGTTAATAATATCTTTTTTTACTAAACAAAGAGTAATCACGTGATAGGTTATTCCTCTTGCACAAATGAATAACATAGCCACATATATGAATACACAAAGATCCATACACATTAACAAAGCAAAGGTGGTACTATTATTTTGACCAATTCACTTATGTAACCAAACAAATAAATACTTATAAATAGAGTTCAGTACTATGAATTTGATCCCAATAATAACTTAGAATAAGTAGACATTTACAAAACCAATAAAGTAGTTTCATACATGAATTAGAGATCTAGGTTCTTGAGTCTTTCAGTAAAAAAATTCATATTACAAGATATTACACGATGAGAAACATATATATAAAATTCTAAACCTTTACTCTTATCATACTTCATATACTCATGTAACAAGCACCTAATTATAATAATTAACTTCAAGTCTCAAATATATTACTCAAATAAAAACAAATAAAATAAGTTAATCATAATTAGATACAAACGTGTCCATAGAAATTTGCCAAATATTCATACATAGTTTACTAATACACAATATTAGTATATACTAGGAACTCCATTATTCGATAATTAAGAAACTACATGTTACTTTAAAACGAGAAACAGAAGCTTGCTTTACAATTTTTTCACGAAAGAATTAAGTGAGAATCAGCTTTATGATATCCATGTATATGAAAGATCACACACAAAAGAAATGGAGTCAACAAGCTGAAGAGGTGATGAAGAGTAGTGGTGGTGGAGAGTAAAAAAAATTAATTAACACAATTAGTGATATATGATATTCTGTATCGACTTTGCAAAATTCAATTGCCTATTTTCTTTCCTTTTTTTTTTAATCAAACAACAAAAACAACCATGAGAAATTACACTTATCAGGCTCAAAGGCATGTAATAATATATTTTCACGTATTTTAAATACTGAATTAATTTAATGTTAATAGAATACTAAGCTCAACGTTATTTAAACCAAATAATGAAATAATTAAAATCAAAGAATATACCACAATACAAATAATGAAACAACTAAAATCAAAGCATATACTACAATACAAATAATACATGTAATTATGCTTTTCTAATTTAGTGAACCCCCAAATAATCATATTAAAATAATCTACTTAAAATCGTCAGATTTGTACCAAATAGCATATTTCGAGCATTTCACTGTAAAAGTACTTAGGTGCAAATATTAATTAGAATAAATAATATTATAATCAAAAACTTAAAAATATATGCAAAAATTTAATTTTAATATGAATGATATAGAGTCATATTATTATTGACTATTTAATGTTGTGAGGAGCTAGGTGTCATATAAAACTTTAGGATATCACATTAATAATACGTTGAACTCTTCTCTTAATGCCTTTTCTTGAACTAAAATGGCTGCCCTTTATCTTTGAAATTTGTGTAAGAGAATTGCTCTCCAAATCCATTAATCTCTCTTCTTTCATTTGAATAGGAATCCTATTTAACTTTTTGGATTCTTTGGCATTTATTTTCTCCATTTCATTTCTGAAAACAACCCAACCTTCTTCTTCTATGACACATGTATCTTTAATTAATATTTTCAGATTAAGCTCTTGATTGAAACTAAGTTTCAAACAAAACCCCATACTTTGCACAATAGAGTATGTCCTATAGTATCAGAATTGGAAAACCTAATCCGAATCTCAAAAAACAAAAATTGGGTCATTTTTTCGAAATCAAATCCAAAATACCCAGATAGAAAATCATGACCTTGGGTACCTGTAAAACTAGAAATTGAGTGTGAGAATTTTGGGTTTCATTTGTTGAATTGAATCTTTGGGGTTTTCTTAGCTTCCTCTTTATTCCTGGGTTCTTATAAGATAAGAATATGTATTATTTTATTTCTGTTATTTTTTCTTCTTCCCAGATATTCTTTTTTGTTTTTAGTTATTTTAGCTATTTTGTAATAATCATGTGCAGAGCACTTGTTTCTTCCATTACACATCTAACAGTCATTTCTAATTTGGAGTCTAGGGATTTAATTTTTAAAATTGAAAGTGCAGGGACCAGATCGTAACAACAAGCATAGTTAAGGGACCAAATGCGACAATAACCCTTTCTGAAAATCAACCGCAGTGTGAATTTGTGGGATTGTGTTTTATACAAGGTGATCATGGCCAAATGGCCCTTTTTCACACTTAACTTCAATAAGTGTCCGTGCCTTTTGCTTTATAGGCTATAGCAAAGTACTGGAGTTTCTCAATTTTAATGTATTAGATATACTTAGTATTAAAATTGATATACATTAGTGTAAGAGGAAATTAGATTTTTATGGTAAAAGTTAAAAAAAATTTGAAAAATCCCAGATTTAATCAGAATAATACCATGTTTAAAATTATTTAGAAAAATATTACCTTTTATTAATTAGTAAGATACTTGAGATAATTTGATTGGTTACTTCAAGTAACTAGATAGGTTACCTAAAATAACACAATTGATTACCTTATGTATCACTGAAAAATACTAATTTTGAAAAAAAAGTTGTATTTTTCTAAATATTTATTAAAAATGATTTTTTTTAAAACTTTCAAAAGTGATATTTTTCTAAATCAATCCTTTTTGAAGAAAAAGTTGTATTTTTCTAAATATTTATTAAAAATGATATTTTTTTAAAAACTTTCAAAAGTGATATTTTTCTAAATCAATTTGGGATTTTTCCAAAATATCAACTGAGATTTTTCAATTTTTAACCCAATGGCCTGGATTTCTGTAAGAAGCACTTAGTGTAAAACTAATATACGGATATCTGATCTATTGTAATATGATGTAAACGACCATTTTGCTATAAAAATTAAAACATTTTAACAAAAAAGTCGAATTTTATCATTTCTAAGTATATTTATAATATGTCATATGTCAGTTCTGCTATATCCTGTTATTTTGTCTCCCGTGTTGCCACTTTTATTGTTGTAGGGACGTATATCGTGCCGTCTGTTTTTATTCTTTTTTCCATATTCTTTTTATTGAATACAGATGTTTCCGCGAAAATGTGACATTGTTTGCGTATTTGCGTTTTCAAGATCACAAGGGATAACCTAACGTTTTCTTAACCAAGTCTTTGTCATCTTTGATTTCACTGTCTATTTTGCATATACGGTTTTAAATTTTTATTTGTTTGCTTCAAAAACAACAATTGTCTTGATATATACAGATAGATGTGCAATAAAATACCAATATGTTTACGATAAAGGAACCCCATAGAAAGATCTAAACTAAAATATCAGTTTGAATTCTTGGCTCTGGTTGTGAATTTGTTGATGCTAAGCTACAGACTAGTGGGAAATTCCATCTATCTTTTTCCGCCCATTTGAGAAATTGTTATCCCTCGTTAAGTTGATATATAACCAAAAAAAAAAAAAAAAAAGACATTTCACAAGAACTAAATATTAATCAACACTCCTTATGGACTATATTTATGATCTATTTTGATCTCATTAGATGGATCCGACTGCTAAGACAACATGTTAAAAAAAATGGGGGGGGGGGGTGGTGCCTAGCATAAGGCACGAATTGACAGTAGGTTGTGGCAAAGCATCACGCAATTGGTGGGTCATGCTAGGCTCCTGTTTTTGGACACAATGAATTGGCACATCACAATACAAAACACGAGCATGAGCACGAGCCTACCATAAGCAAAATGCGAATATATTTACCTAGTTGTTATGTATTAATGTATTAGAAGTGATATAATTTCTGACTAATTATTTTTTGTATGATAAATATTATATATCGACTTTACTTGTATTTATCTGGGTTGTACGTAATTGTACGAACAAAGTAAATTTTGCGTGTATTATTTTTATGTCATGTTGTTGCATATTAATGAACTTTATTACGATAACTGTTAGTATTATTAATTTAACGTTTTAACTAGGTATTTTGCTATTATTTGATTATGAACGTATCACTATATTGTTCATAAAATAAGTTAAATGATTGATATATATATAAATGAGTTAAATAAAAAAAATCTATAGGAATCAAATAATTAGTTCAATAAAAAAATTGGCGGCAAAAAAATGAGGTGGCATGCTGGGTTCATTGGACTTGGCACAATATGATACTAGCACAACACTAACATTACATAAAACAAGATCTGCTTATACTAAGAGACCTTGCCAGGCTTAAGGTTTTAAGTCTTAGTTTGGCATGACACGTACGACGTACATTCTATTAGATCATAGGAAAAAACAATACGAAACATAAATGGACCTGTCTATTTATGGGTTATGCTAATATCATGCAACTCATTGGATATCTCTAGATGTGTGAAATGATTCACAAATACTTAATCTTAGGTAAAAATAAACATTAAAAATTTTGTAAAACAAAAGGCAAGAACAAAACATAGATTCACAAAGAAATTATAAAGAGATGAACAAGGGACATACAAAGAACTTTTCTTTATTCTATTCTTCTTGTTGTTTAGAATACAAGTTCTCAAGGGCTATATATAGGTCAAGAATTATAGTAGGAAAAACCAAAAGTTAGAAGTAAATGCATCAAATTACTACAACATATGATGTATTAAGATGGAAGTTAAGGAGTACGAATTGAATGGTATTAAGACAGATGTTCACAGTAAATATAGAGGGTTGTGAAGATGAACATTAGCAACTATTATTTTTTTTTCCTATAAAAACAAATAATACTAAGGACACACAAAATTTACATACAATGATATAATATTTTTTTAAAACCAATCATCTACATAGTTTGGTCTCATTTTGAAGAAACATATGAGATTAAAAAGTATGTTACATCATTATATATAGCTTTTAAATATTGTACATGACTTTTGTATGTAAATATTGTGTCTTTATCAGTGCTCATTAAAAATAGAAGAAATCCTTTTTCTCATTATTGGTCAGTGGTTATTGCTTTTGTTGACTTTTTTCTCTTTTCTTTTTCTTTTAAGAAATTAACGAGTAGAGTTACAGCTTATTTGAGATTATTTTATTTCTTTTTTCAGGGTAGAAGGGAAAAAAAGAACAGTACATGCATCAATAGTTTTCAATTATACTACCTGAATAATGCATTTCAAAAGAGTGTTTTAGGATATAAGTTAAATTTTATTTTCCTTTTTCACTAAATAATGAGGGAAAATACAGGGGGAAAAAGTAAAACTAATCAATCCCAAACCAAGTTCTCTTGTTTTTGTTGAAACCTTGCGGGAAAAAAAAAAAAATCTATATAGGTCTAGCTATACATCTTAGAAAGAAGTTGTCAAAATCTCTTTTAGTATTTCACCCAAATAGATAGTTGTTGGGGCTGACTAATTACTTGACTATTTTTTTGCCTAAAACTTAGTATATGACCAAGTTCAAAAGTTTATTGTTAAACATTCAACTTACTTAATGACCACGACTGTCTTAGTATGAGTCGAGGCTCTAGGCAAAATTTGTAATATGACTTCTTTTTTTTCCCCCCCCTGAAAGGGGGCCTATAATTTTAATTTTAATTTTTCTACTTAAAATTTATTCTTCTAGATTTTTGAGATGCAAAATTTTTAATTAATTTTTTATATTCAAGATTGTTTAATATATCTTGTTCTATAAATAATATAGCTAAGTTATTCAATCTTTCTTCTGACATTGTAGATCTAAGATAAGATTTCTGTATTTTAAATTTAGAAAGGTTTCTTTATGCAGAAGCAATTGTTATTAGAATAGTTAACAATATTCTATAAGCAACAAAAGCATTTGGAAAAAAATTTACTTTTCTTATATAATCGAGTATTTCAATTGAGTTAATATTTTTTGTTTGGAAAATTTCTCTCAGTAATCTTAATTCAGAAAATAAATCTAAACCATCAATATCGGAATCCTCACTATGTTTTAGCACATACTCAAGATTGAGACAATAACTTTTTAGATCATCATCATCTAAGGACTTTAATTTCTTAAAATAAAATAAAAATCCAAAAATATTTTTTATACTTTAAACTATTCAAATCTAGTTTTAAGAGAAAAAATTGCTTGATCTATTATGTAAACAAAAATACATAATTCTGAAAGACTCCTCAATAGATTGATTATTTTTTCATCATTAAGATTCTCATCAAATTGTCTTTTTCTATGAGTTACTCGCTTTTCATGAAATTTAGGTTCTATTTCCATTTCATTTGCAATCTGTTTAGTTAAAATCATAGCTTATGTAAATTTATTTTCTCTATACTTTTCAAAAATAGAAAGAAGACCTTTCAATTAGTCTATAGCAACATCAATTTGCATATCTGCATTTTGTAAGGTCTTACTAACTTAGTTGATGGCAAATAATATATCATACCAAATAGTCATACCCAACAAAAATTCAAAATTTTCTAACTCATACAATGCAAAATATTTAGCTTCGCTTTTTATTTTAGGATCTTCACTAGTTTCAGTTAGTTCAAATAAAGCATCTCTTACTTTTGGAGCTTAAAACTTAATTATCTTAACACTTTTAATACGACTTTTCTAACGCATTTGTGACAATGATTTGACTGTCAAATTAGATATATATTTTTGTAGTATTTTCGATCATTTTGGTGAAGAAGAGAATAATATATATACAAGTTGTCAAACTCCAAAAAATGTTATAGCTCTAGGACAAGACATCGCTACATAGCAAATTACAAGATTAAGATTATACCAACCATAAGATATATAAAATGTTCTAGCATTTATCTCTAACAATCTTTTTTGTACACCTTGTTGCTTTCCTTTCACGTTAGATTCATTATCATATCTTTGTCCTCTTATATCACTAATATCAAGTTTAAAATTTTTAATTGCATTTACAAGTTCATTAAAAAGACCTATTCCTGATGTATCATTTACTACTAGAAATTCTAAAAAAAATTCTTAATACTTTTATTGGACTTGTCGTAATATTTATGCATATCAAGTAAAATCAAGTATAACTGAAAAATATTTTGCATCTTTAATTCTTTTTACTATTATATTTTTAACTTCAAGAGATAACATTTGTATTTGATCATTTTGGATATTATGTCCAAGACAATGATTATGAATTTCACCATCTTGTATACGTCAAATATGTTCTTGCATTATTGGATCAAATACATCAATCATTTCAATTAGACTTAAAAACTTTCCATAGCTATGTTGATATATCTTCTCATTTCATTCTATGAAAAGCTAAATTGTTCTTAGCTAAATCTTTACAACAACAGTTATTCTTATTAGAAATTTTTCCCAGTGTTCCTTTCTCTATTAATATTTTTTTGAATATTTTTGTCAATTGTCTTATTGTTTGACAACTTTAATCCTAAATTATTCCAAGCACTCATGTTCGTTATATGCTCATAATTATTTCATGACTTTTAAGTTTACTACTAAGATTTTTCCGGTCATTGGATTCTTCGTTACTTAATTGACTTGTGCTATGTTTTGTGTTAAGCAACTTACAATAAAAATAATATACTTTATTAAATTTTTTTGAATAAACTAACCATTTTCTATCATATTTTTCTCTATTCGATAACTTTCGTATATAATATATAATAGAGAAATGCCTAGAATTTTCGTCTTTTGGAAAATTTATTTTATTTTCTCAAATTAGACCTTTTCCTACTAATAAGTCTCTTAACTTACTATCAATAATATTTTCCCATCTTTCTGGGTCAAAAATATTTGAGGGAACGTTATGTAAATTTTAATTAGGATCTTCAATTTCTTTATTTATTTTAGACTCTTCAACATTTTCTTGACACTTTTTGCTTGTGTTTTCATCATTTTTATTACTTGCAAAAAATTTATCAAGAGTACATTTTTGAGATTCAATCATTTTTTCTATTCTTTTTTTTCCCTTAAGTTTCACATATCTGGATTCATATTTTCTATTAGACATTCTAATTATTATTAATAATTAAACTACGTAGAAAATAAATACCCTAATAATAAAATTATAAAAATATAATATCTTATAAAGAACAACTACAACACATAATGAAAAATATAATTACTAATTTAAAATTCCCAAATAAAATAAATAATATAAATTAAAGATTGAACCTAGAGGCTGAAATCGAAATAAAAGGGTTGATTAATCCTCTTTTGCATATTAAAAATGCTGATAGAATTTAATTGAGATTCTGATAGAACCAGAGAATGAGAGAGTAAGAGAGATGAGTAATAAAAAGGGAGTTTTTTTTTTTTTTTTTTTTTTCTCTCTCACTACATAATAGAGAGAGTTTGAACGTTAGAATGTAATAGTTTGGCTTTCCACACTCACCCTCATTTTGGTGAGTGCCGTATGGGTTGTAAGGTTATATGTTATCAAGATATATTTTGTTTCTTTAGGTTGGCTATTATGAAATATCACATATGGCTGAAAGACATAATTTGTGAGTGATGTAGTCTTCAAAAAAAAAAAAAAATGTGACTACTAGATGTAGTCTTCAAAAATAAAAATTAAAACTTAATAGTTATGCTGCCTTGTATTAATTATTAGTCAAAATGAGGTCTGCTCATGTGTTTTTTAACTTTTTTTCCCCTCCTAGTGGACATTGGCTCTTAATGAGTTCTAGGCTATGGCCTTAGTAGCCTACCCTTAGAGTCGTTCTTGTTAATGACAAAAATAGAAATACAACTGAAACTTTGAAAGAAATAGACATTTAGCTATAACTTTTAAAATAAGGATATCTACTTAAACTAATTTAAAAAATTGGTCATCCACCTACTTTTCTCTAGTGGTAGTATTGTTGTTGTTATTTTTGCCCAAGAAGCCTACAGAAGGTCTAAAAATTGAGCCTAAATTATTTGCCTAGATTTTTCTAGGTTTTGCATGTCCCACCTCATATTGAACTAATAGTATAAATAAATTTGTGTTGGAAAAGTGGTTTAGAAAAACCATTGTTAATAGTCATTTTGAGGCATGGGTGAAAGAGAAATTGAAACCCAAAGTGAGGAGGTTCTAGAATTGAATTTGTAACATACAAGAGTTACAAAATTCATTTTAGACATTTATTAGGCCTCATAAAGCTGAGGTAACAGCCAAAAACGTTTTGATAGTTATGTTGTAACAGCCAAACGTTTTTCAGTTTTTCAACCATATTAATGGGCTATTGCTGTTATGTTGTAACAGACAAATATTTTTCAGCCATATTAATGGGCTGTTATGTTATAACAGATAAATATTTTTCAGCCATATTAATGGGCTGTTGCTGTTACGTTGTAACAGACAAACGTTTATCAGCCATATTAATGGGCTGTTGTGTTGTAACAGAAAAACGTTTTCAGCTATATTAATGGGATATTAATGGCTTGGTTCCCCAATGAACACTATAAAGAGAGACCTTCTCCTCACTCTTAGACACACTAAAACACACTAAATATTTCTTAGCCTATTCCTCTCTTCCATTTCTCTCTATGGCGGTCAAGAAAAGTTAGTTAGAAGTTAGAAAGTTTGAGTTCTTGTTCTTTCTTATAAGAGTGGTCAAGTTCTCTTGAGTTCTGGTAAAAGAGTTTGGGCATTGCTCAGTTCGTTGTGAGTAGCAAGTTGGTACGATGTTGCTATTCGTGAACCATTTTATCCTGAGAAACAGACGCTGCTGACATTCCTCTAAACATCCCGGTGAGGAGGCGTAACTATTTTAAGGAAATTATGTGAAACACAAGACTCAGTTTGGTTTCCTTAAACTCCTTTGTTATTTTGGTCATTATAATCATGATTATTATTATAGTAAATTAATTTTGATTTATTTTGTTATGTAATTTGATTTTTATGATAATTGTTACTATCCAAGGTGTAGTTAAATAGTTTAATACATCATATATTATAACAGTTTATTGTTATATTTTCATTTCTAGATATATTATTACTTACAATAGTCAATTTTTGTCCAACAATCTTAAAACAGTTATATGTCTTTTATGTGTTATTACTTTATAATATGTCTGGATTTATATATTGTGATTGGAGATATTTCTTTAATAAATTGTTATAATTAAATAATTACAATTTAAGACTCCGGTGGTACCAGCAGTGCACCACGGAGAGAAGTCTGAGAAGTTCAATGGGTTGAACTTCAAAATGTGGCAACAGAAGATGTTATTCTATTTGACCACATTAAACTTTGCAAGATTCTTGATTGAGGAGGCTCCAAAAGCCAATGAAAATGAGCAAGACTTCCATGTCATCGCTGCGGTTGATGCTTGGAAACATTCTAACTACTTGTGCCATAACTATGTAATGAACGGTTTGACTGATTCTTTATATAGTGTGTACCGTAATAAGAAGACGGCAAAGGAATTATGAGAGTCACTTGACCATAAATATAAGACTGAGGATGCTGGGTCCAAGAAATTTATGGTGGGACGTTTCCTAGACTTTAAAATGGTCGACTCCAAAATAGTTTTTAGTCAAGTTCAAGAATTTCAATTTCATGCTGAGGGGATGGTCATATGTGAACCCTTCCAAGTAGCTACTGTCATTAAAAAGCTACCCCCTACATGGAAGGATTTCAAGAGCTACTTCAAATACAAGCGAAAGGCAATGAACCTTGAAGCACTTATTGTGCGATTTCGCATTGAGGAAGACAACAGACGTGCTGAAAAGTCAGGAGCATCGTCGAGTACGCCTATAGCTAAGGCAAATGTTGTAGAACATTCTCAAGGCTCTAAAGCCAAGAAGAATAAACAAAAACAGCTAAGCCATAAGTTAAGGCCTAAAGTTGGAATAGGCAAGAAGCAGAAATTCCAAGGGAAGTGCTTCAACTGTGACAAGATGCGTCACAAGGCTTCAGACTGTCGACTTCCAAAGAAGAAGAAGAATGAAGCCAACATAGTGGATGAAATTACTCAAGAGATTTCTGACATAGATCTCTATGCAGTTTTTTCTGAAGTAAACCTAGTTGGGTCTAATCCCAAAGAATGATGGCTTGACACCGGTGCCACTCGGCACGTATGCTCTGACAAAGATTTGTTCACTACCTTCAAACTGCTTGAGAGCGGGGAGAAGTTATTTATAGGAAACTCTGCCACATCCACTGTCGAAGGCCAAGGCAAGGTGGTCTTAAAGATGACTTCTGGGAAGGAGCTGACTCTGAACGATGTACTGTATGTGCCAGAGATCTGCAAGAACTTAATATCTGGTTCGTTGCTGAATAAGCATGGATTCCATATGGTGTTCGAGTCAGATAAAGTAGTTTTGTCTAAGAGTGGATTATATGTGGGGAAGGGCTATGTATGTGATGGGCTTTTTAAACTGAATTTAATAACTATTAAGCCAAGTAATAATAAAGCTAGCCATTCTGCTTATTTGCTTGAGTCTTCCGATGTATGGTATGATAGACTATGACACGTTAATTATGATATTTTGCGTAGATTAATTAACTTAAACCACATACCCGCTTTTAATATTAATTCAAAACACAAGTGTGAAACTTGTGTTGAGGCAAAACTAACTAGGTCATCATTTCAAAGTGTTAAGAGGAACACTAAACCCCTTGATCTAATTCATAGTGATATTTGTGATTTGAAATTTGTACAAACAAGGGGAGGCAATAAGTATTTTATTACTTTTGTCGATGATAGTACAAAATACTGTTATGTGTA
>JXTC01000051.1:861565-872560 GCA_002914845.1 Trema orientale
GATTGCATTTTTATTGGCTATGCACAAAACAGTAGTGCTTATCAGTTTCTTGTGTATGAGTCAAAAATCCTAGACATACATTAGAACACGATAATGGAATCAAGGAATGTATCGTTCTTTGAATATGTATTTCCTTGTAAATCCAAAGAAGAAGCAAGTTCGTCAAAACGAACACATGAGACTATTATTGAGAATAGTCAGGACCAAGATAAAAATGAAGAAACTGAGGTTGAACCTTGACGGAGTAAGAGAGCAAGGACAGAAAAATCTTTTGGTCTGGATTTTCTGACATACTTGCTAGAAAGTGAGCCTTGAACGTATACCGAGGCTATAAGCTCTACTGAAGCACCTTTGTGGAAAGAGGCTATCAAGAGCGAAATTGATTGTATCTTACAAAATCATACTTGGGAACTAGTGGACCTTCCTCCTGGATGTAAACCACTAGGTTCAAAGTAGATTTTTAAAAGGAAAATGAAAGCCGATGGATCGATTGATAAGTACAAGGCAAGACTTGTAATTAAAGGTTACAGACAGATAGAAGGTCTAGACTACTTTGACACTTATTCTCCTATGACGAGAATAAATTCCATTAGGATGGTACTTGCGATTGCTGCTTTGTAGAATCTCGAAATACACCAAATGGATGTAAAGACATCCTTTCTAAATGGAGATCTAGAGGAAGAGATCTACATAGAATAACCTGAAGGTTTTCCTACACCAGGGCAGGAAAAGAAAGTCTGTAAGTTGGTGAAATCCTTGTATGGATTAAAACAAGCCCCGAAACAATGGCATGAAAAATTTGACAATGCTATGAAGGCTAATGGATTTAAAATCAACGAATGTGACAAATGTGTATATGTCAAAGACACCGAAAATGGTTATGCCATTTTGTGTCTCTACGTTGATGACATGCTCATTGTTGGTAGTGATGATAAAATGATCAAATCTACCAAAAATATGTTGAATACAAGATTTGACATGAAAGACATGGGTTTAGCTGATGTCATTTTGGGAATGAAAATCTCAAGAGTTTCTGATGGGCTTGTTTTAAGTCAGTTACATTATGTGGACAATATTCTTGAAAAATTCGATAAAGATAATTCTGGAGTTATCAAAACACCAATAGATTTAACTTTATGTTTATCCAAGAATAAAAGTGAGAGTGTATCTCAAATAGAATACTCTAGAGTAATAGGCAGTCTAATGTACTTGATGAGTTATACAAGATCAGATATTGCCTATGCAATTAGTAAACTAAGTAGATACACAAGTAATCTTGGAGTTGAGCATTGGCAAGGGATTATAAGAGTATAAAATACTTGTGGTTTACACGTAATTATGGGTTGCACTATACAAGATATCCCTCTGTACTTGAAGGTTATAGTGATGCAAATTGGATATATGATATTAAAGATTCAAAGTCTACTAGTGGTTATGTGTTCACACTAGGAGGTGCAGCAGTGACATAGAAATCCTCGAAACAAAATGTTATTGCCAGATCCACTATGGAATCTAAATTTATCGCATTGGATAAATGTGGGAAAGAAGCAGAATGGCTCCGCCACTTCTTAGAGGATATTCCAAGGTGGCCAAAACCTGTGCCTGCAATTTGCATACATTGTGATAGTCAATCTGCAATTGGTAGAGCACAGAGTAATATGTACAATGGTAAGTCTAGACATATTCGTCGTAGACACAATACCATTAGACAACTACTCTCAACTGGGGTTATCTCTGTAGACTATGTAAAGTCAAAAGATAACATTGTGGATCCGCTAACCAAAGGGTTAAATAGAGAGTTAGTTAAAAAGTCATCGAGGGGAATAGGACTAAAGCCCATGAAAGAATAGGTCGATACAGTGGATACCCAAACTAATTGACTAGAGATCCCAAGATCTAGGTTCAAAAGGGACAACTAAATTGTAAAGACTGTGTTGGATCACTGTGGGGATTTTTCTCATATCCATTCCTATGATAAAACAGTGATACCCATAAAACAAAAGGTTAGGCTATGCTTTTAATGATTCTTATGCGTCGAAAATAGAGTTTCGAGCTGCGAGTTACTCTTAATTAAGAGATCACCTATGTGAGAGAGAAGTAGGGCCGCTTTTAAGGGAATTGTTAGGGCACAATTCTTATTAAACTCTTGCAGAACCAGGCGTATGTTCATGGCCAAAACGAACATAATAGTGAGAACTGAGAAAGTGTCAGGAAGATTCCTGTGTGAGATACGTTATCATTTACACAAATGACAGAATAGTTCAAAGACATCGCGTCTACTGTTTAGTTAGTAAAGTAAACGTATTTTCATAAGGGAAGGTTCAAAGGGTAACACCTACCTATCCTATGCAGGTTTCGACCGTTGAATTCTATCACCATGTCGGTCGAGTCTTAGGTCGTCAATTTCATTCATGTGGGGAATTGTTGGAAAAATAGTTTGGAAAAACTATGGTTAATAGCCATTTTGAGGCATGGGTGAATGAAAAATTAAAACCCAAAGTGAGGAGGTTCTAGAATTGAATTTATAACATACAAGAGTTACAAAATTCATTTTGGACATTTATTAGGCCTCATAAAGCTGAGGTAACAACCAAAAATATTTTGACAGTAACGTTGTAACAGCCAAACGTTTTTCAGTTTTTCAACTATATTAATGGGCTATTGCTGTTACGTTGTAACAGACAAACGTTTTTCAGCTATATTAATGGGCTGTTATGTTATAACAGACAAACATTTTTCAGCCACATTAATGGGCCGTTGCTGTTACGTTGTAACAGACAAACGTTTGTCACCATATTAATGGGCTGTTATGTTGTAACAGAAAAATATTTTCAGCCATATTAATGGGATATTAATGGCTTGGTTCTCCCATGAACACTATAAAAGGAGACCTTCTCCTCACTCTTAGACACACTAAGACACACCAAATATTTCTTAGCCTATTCCTCTTTTCCATTTCTCTCTGTGGCGGTTAAGAAAAGTTAGTTAAAAGTTAGAGAGAAGTTAGTTAGAAGTTAGAAAGTTTGAGTCCTTGTTATTTCTTATAAGAGTGGTCAAGTTCTCTTGAGTTCTGGTGATAGAGTTTGGGCATTGCTTAGTTCGTTGTGAATAGCAAATTGGTGCGACGTTGCTATTCGTGAACCGTTTTATCCTGAGAAACAGACGCTGCTGACATTCCTCTAAGCACCCCGGTAAGGAGGCGTAATTATTTTAAGGAAATTATGTGTAATACAAGACTCGGTTTGGTTTTCTTAAACTCCTTTGTTATTTTGGTCATTATAATCATGATTATTATTATAGTAAATTAACTGTGATTTATTTTGTTATGTAATTTGATTTTTATGATAATTGTTACTATCCAAGGTGTAGTTAAATAGTTTAATATATCATATGTTATAACAGTTTATTGTTATATTTTCATTTCTAGATATATTATTACTTGCAATAGTCAATTTTTGTCCAACAATTTGTACCATATGTGATTTGAATTTTGAAACTAAATCTTTATAATTTTTTTAAAGAAAAATTCCTCAAGAGAATTATATTAAATTACTAGCCAAATTGGCTACAATAGTAGTACAAGTTTCTAAAAAAAATAGAAACATCTCTTAAAGAAAATTAGTATCAATCTGAAGAAAATAGAGAGTGTGAGCTATCATATTCTTAATTACAAAAAATATGATTATGAAATTCTACATCTCACCTACAGAAAAAACTCTAAGCGAAAAACTTAGAGCCCTCGGGCAGAACTCACTTAAGGCATCCATCACTAAACACCATAATAGTCTCATCTTTACGGTGTCCATCAGTAAACACTATCTTCTTCATGGTGTCCATTAGTAAATGTCAACATCCACACAATGTCTATCAACAAACGTCACCTTCTTTATATTATTCATCAATGAATGTAGATCTGACCCTCGAATATCACAGATCTTGAAGAAAACTAAGAAAGACGCACAAAAAAATAACCAAAAAAACTTTAGATACAGAAGAACTAAAGTACAACCGAAAAATACTACAAATATATATCTGGATGTACACAAGAGAACATGAAAAAACAACCCAAAATACTATAGATCTACATCTGAGTGTACAAAAATCATCATAAATCTAGATTTAGGTGGACGTCAACCTTCATAAAAATGAATGAATAAAAGAAAACTAAAAACAGAAGAAAAGCAGAAAAAAAAAGCCTATACCAGGGAGAAGGAGAAGCCTCCTCTCCGGTAGAGGGCAGAACCTATTAGTGGAGGAGGTTGGTGGCTAACGGAGGCAGGGGAAAAGTCTCTAGATTTTAGGGAGAATCGAGAACTTCTATCCCTATACACCTACAAATTTTTTATAATTTTTTTATTTTACAATTTTTGTTTAAGATTTATTTTAAAAGTAATATCAATTCATCAGTTTGACATACATGGTAATAACAAAACTTGACTACAAATGCAAAATAGGCTCTTATCCTTTGGCTCAAGTCATTTACGATTTTTGAACTATTCACCCAATTGACATCGGTAAAAGATTAGCTCATTCCTTTTAGTATTTTTGTTAGCCTTTTAGCATAGCATTATCAATTTTTTATAACAATCTCGTACGAACCAAGATTTTTTTTTTTTTTTGGTATTATTGTATACAAATCCAGATGCATAGTTCCTTCAAAAAAGAATCTAGATGCATAGTTTAATGTTCTATCTCTTTAGCGATTAGAAAGAATCAATTTTGATAAGGAATTCATGAAAACCATTACGTGATTATAGATCATAAGCTTAGCATATAAATGCGTTTAACCAAGAGCTTTGGCACTTATAAACACAGTTTGTGTGCAAACGGAGAATAAATTCTTGATTTTGTTTACAATAAAATAGAAAGATACGTGATTTAACCTAAAACTTGGTAGTATTTTTTTTCCCCCCCTCATGATATAAAAATAAATATGTTCTTTTTTTAAGGAAAAAAATTAAATTATTAGCTAAAGTAAAACTTCTTACACATGCAATAATATATCGTGACATATTTAAGTAGACAAAAAATTTAGTCTAATTAATCAAGCTCATTGTCTATTTTAAGAGTAGCATAATGTGTTAAATTATGTATTATTTTATTTGCTTAATGCACTACAAAAAAGGGTTTTTGCAATGGCAAACAAGAGTCACAAATAATATCAAAAGTGTTGCAAAAGTGTATTTGTAATAGACATATAACGGTTTATTAAGGGTTGTCAATTTTGGCATCGTAAACCATTTTGCTACTAATATACTGTCGCAATTGTACTTCCGACTGCCTTGTGACCATATTTTGTTGTCGCATTTTTATTGTTATATTTTTTGAGCTGACATTCACAACTGTAATTTGCGATGGCATCATGTGCTGACATTCATCTGTTGTGATTCATTAGCTCAGCTCAACAAATCAAATAAAAGGCCTAAATCTAATATTGTCAATTTATGTTTTTAATTAGTATCTGTTGAAATATATATGTATATATATGTAGGGTTTTGTTGAGGCTATTTCTAACACACAAAACACTGCAAGTATACGGGTCGCAACAAGTAATATAGAAGGTAAGTGAGTGTCGAATCCCACGGGGAGCAAGTAAATTACTATTGCTAAGTACTAATTAAATCTAGCTTGCAATTTATCCAAACGAAGATTAATGGGTGTTGTGATCAAAAACTTAAAGCACCAATTCAATATACGCAACAATGTGAAATGAATATGAACGAAAAGAATGGAAATTAACACTAACAACTGACGGTAGTATTGCAACAATGATATAAAGACTAAGGATGTAATCTCTCCTCTAACTCATTCAATTACTAGATTTCCTCACTGTTCAATCGTCCATTTAGAATCAACAACCGGAACTCAATGGTATTCACAAATTCCTTTCCAAGATATCAGTGAACATGCCTAAACAAGATAGAATGTTATTCCTAACATAAATTGTTTAAACTCATCAAATGTGGTA
Source organism: Trema orientale (assembly GCA_002914845.1). Taxonomy (NCBI): domain Eukaryota; kingdom Viridiplantae; phylum Streptophyta; class Magnoliopsida; order Rosales; family Cannabaceae; genus Trema; species Trema orientale. The sequence goes on from JXTC01000051.1 coordinate 867,534, forward strand.
ATTCTCGTATAAGGCTGCATAGGTTATATAGATATATTCTTATTCTATATAAACTTACCCTAAATTAGGCAATCCTATGTTGTTCATCCTACGTTCAAACCTAAAATCTCTTTTCCAAGTTCAAATAGGTTTCACAAATCCAAACCGTTCAATGGCCAGTTAAACAGAGGCATAAAGTACAAAGTAGAACAATTAAGTCATCAATGGATAATGAGATCAGATGAGAAAATCAACGTAAAAGAATTACATTAGAGGTTTGATTACATCCCTAGCAGACGAATTTAGTTCATAGTTAAGCAAAGAAAAGCACAACAATAATGGTGTAACTGGTACACATCCATGGCAGAGAAATAAGAAAGTAAACAGAGAAAAGGCAGAAAAAACTCTTCGGAGATTATTCCGTTCAGTCGACTGGTTTCCTCTCGATTCCTCCTCTGCTCCCTTGTCGTTCTCCCTTCAGAAACTCTCCCAAGCTCCCGATTCGCTCTCTGCCAGGATTTTTCCTTCGTCTCCTTCTTTTCTCTTCTTCTCTCCGCCGCTTCACTCTGGATGCATACCAAAGGATAGAATGAATGGTCCCATAAAGTCAATTCCCCATACATCAAAGATTTTAACCTCCAGGATAGTGTTGAGGGGCATCTCATTCCTTCGGGAGATGTTACCCGTTCGCTGGCATCTATCGCACCTTGAAACAAAGAAATGTGCATCCTTGAACAACGATGGCCAATAGAATCCCGATTGTAATATCTTGGCAGCGGTTCTTTCTCCTCCAAAGTGACCTCCATACTCTGAGTCATGGCAATGGTGAAGTATGTCTTCTATCTCCTCTTCGCGTACACATCGCCTGATAACATGGTCAGCACATTGTTTAAATAAAAATGGGTCATCCCAAAAATAGTACCTCACATCGTGTAAAAATTTCTTCTTTTGGTGATGAGTGAGGTCTGGAGGCATCTGCTTGCATACAAGATAATTCACATAATCGGCATACCATGGTGCGTTATCACTTAACACATAGAGCTGCTCATCAGGGAAGTATTCAATGATCAGCAACTTAGCATCTTCATTTTTCTTCCCCTCTAATCTGGAGAGGTGATCAGCTACTTGGTTTTCTGTTCCCTTTCTGTCTCTAACTTCCAAATCAAACTCTTATAGTAAAAGAATTCATCGGATCAAATGAGGCTTTGCATCTTTCTTGGCAACCAGGTATTTGATCGCTGCATGGTCTGTATATACAATCACTTTGGTGCCAATCAAATACGATCTGAATTTGTCAAATGCAAACACCACGCCCAGTAATTCCTTCTCTGTTGTTGTGTAGTTAGCTTGAGCCTCATTGAGAGTTTTGCTGGCATAGTAAATGGCATGGAACATCTTGTCTTTTCGCTGTCCCAAAACAGCACCCACAACATAGTCACTAGCATTACACATCAACTCAAATGGCAAGGCCCAATCCGGTGCCACAATTATCGGTGCTGTCACGAGTCTCAATTTCAGAGTTTCAAACGCATGCTGACAAGCATCATCAAAATTAAATACCTCATCCTTCTCAAGCAATGTGCATAATGGCTTTGTGATTTTTGAAAAGTCCTTTATAAATCTTCGATAAAACCCGGCGTGGCCAAGGAAACTTCAAATCCCCTTGACATTGATCGGAGGAGGAAGCTTCTCAATGGTCTCTAATTTGGCCTTGTCAATCTCAATGCCATTTTTAGAGATCTTGTGACCAAGTACTACTCCTTCTTTCACCATGAAATGACACTTTTCCCAATTAAGTACCAGATTTATGTCTTCACAAAACTTGAGCACTAGTGATAGATTATCCAAGCACAAATCAAATGAATCACCAAAGACTGAAAAATCATCCATAAACACCTCAAGAAACTCCTCCACTATGTCTGTAAAAATTGCCATCATACACCTCTGAAAGGTGGCTGGAGCGTTGCACAATCCAAAGGGCATCCTTCTGAACGCAAAAGTTCCATAAGGACAAGTGAAAGTCGTTAACTCTTGATCCTCTGGGGTAATGGCAATCTGGTTGTAACCACTGTAACCATCCAAGAAGTAGTAGAACTCATGACCTGCTAGTCTATCAAGCATCTGATCAATAAATGGTAGAGGAAAGTGGTCTTTTCGAGTGGCCTTGTTCAGCTTGCGGTAATCCATGCATACTCTCCACCCCGTTACTGTTCTGATAGGAATTAGTTCATTGTCCTTGTTGGTAACTACGGTTATTCCTCCTTTTTTTGGAACACATTGAACAGGACTCACTCAAGAACTATCTGAAATGGGGTAAATGATTCCAGCATCTAACCATTTAATTATCTCCTTTTTCACCACCTCTTTCATGATAGGATTTAGCCTTCGTTGGTGCTCAATCGAAGTTTTATGCTCATCTTCCAACAAGATTTTATGCATGCAGATGGAAGGGCTAATACCTCTAATATCTGCAATTGTCCATCCCAAGGCTGCTTTATAATGTCCTAAGACTCTCAGTAGCTTCTCTTCTTGCAGTTCATCCAAATCAATAGAAATAATCACTGCCAATGTTGACTCTTCACCGAGGAAGGCATACTTCAAGTGGTTAGGCAGTGGTTTGAGCTCAACAACAGGTGGAACCTCAATTGAAGGCTTGATGGTAGGCTTTGCTTTAATTGGTCTGTCAAGTGCCTCAAACTGAAAATTCATCTTACCATAGCGAGGGAACATGTTCATGGCATGCAAACATTCCCTAGCTTCCTTTGACACTACGTTACCCCCACTCAGAATTGTGTCTTCAAGAGGATCCTTCATATGACTGGTTTCAAAAGTTTCCATAACCAAGCGATTGCAGACATCAATTCTATAGCAGTCTTCAAAATCATCATTCATTCTCATGGCTTTGAAAACATTGAACTTTACCTCTTGATCATCAACTCTCATAGTCAGTTCACTCTTTTGGACATCGATGAGTGTTCTTCCGGTGGCTAAAAATGGTCTTCCCAATATCAAGGGAATTTCTCTATCCTCCTCCATGTCTAGCACAATAAAATCAGCCGGAAAAATGAACTTGTCAACTTTTACTAGCACATCCTCCACAATGCCTCTAGGATAAGTCAAAGACCAATCCACCAATTACAACGTCACCGTGGTTGGTCTGCATTCTCCCAACCCTAGTCTTTTGAAGATAGACAGTGGCATCAAATTGATACTTGCTCCCAAATCACATAAAGCACGCCCATTGAAGTACTCTCCAATAGTGCAAGGAATGGTGAAACTCCCCGGATCTCTTAGCTTGGGTGGAAGCTTCTTCAACAAGATAGCACTACACTTTTCGGTCAACGCCACCGTCTCGAACTCAACCATTCTCCTCTTCTTTGAAAGAATCTCTTTCATGAACTTCACATAGCTAGGCATTTGCTCTAATGGTTCAGCAAACGAGATGTTGATGTGGAGCTTCTTAAACACTTCTAGGAACTTGAAAAATTGTTGGTCAAGTTTCTTCTTGTGCAACCTTTGGGGGAAAGGTAGTGGTGGGTTACAAGGAGGTGGTGGTGGCACAGTTGTTGAAGGTTGTCTAGTAACTTCCTCACCAACTTGACTCTCTTTTTCAATTTCTTTTTCTGACACTTCAGTGGCCCGTGATGTCCCTTGTAGTTCTCTCCCACTTCTCAAGGTCACCGCCTTGCAATGCTCCTTCATATCTCTCTTTGGATTCGCCTCAGTATTACTAGGCAAACTTCCTTGTGGTCGATTGGTAAGTGCATTGGCCAATTGGCCAAGTTGTGTCTCTAGAGATCTCATAGTGGCGGCTTGGTTTTGAAGGGTAGCCTCATTCTTGGCTATGTATTGCATGATAATCTCTTCTATGGATGGCTTCTTTTCTTATGTGGAGTGACTTTGATTTTGGAATCCGGGAGGGTGCATTGGTCTTGAATTAGAACTTTGCCCCTGATGGTTTTGGTTGTTCCAAGAGAAGTTTGGATGATTTCTCCAACCCGGATTGTAGGAATTGGAATAAAGGTTGTTGCGTTGTGATGAATTGTGATTGCTTATAAACTGAGCTGACTCCACATTCATAGGGCAAAATAAACTCAGATAACTGTCACCGCATTGCTCACAGACCCCGTTTGAACTGTTCAAGGCATGCACTCCGTGGACCATCATAGAATCAAGTTTCTTGGTTAGGGCATTGACTTGAGCAGCCAAGGTCGAAATAGCTTCCATCTCATTAATGCTAGCTGCTCTCTTCGGATTGACTCTTTTCGAAGGCCATTGATAGTTGTTTGCAGCTATTTCTTCTAACAAATCAAATGTTTCATCAGAAGATTTCCCCATTAGAGCACCACCAGCTGCTGCATCCACTATAGTCCTCAAATGCCCCATCAAACCATTGTAAAAAGTCTGCACCAAGAGCCATTTAGGAATTGCATGGTGAGGACACTTTCTCATTAGCTCCTTGTACCACTCCCAAGCCTCATACAACGACTTATTATCAAACTGCACAAATGAGGTAATGTCATTCCTCAATTTAGCTGTCTTGGCAGGAGGGAAGAACTTGGCAAGAAACTTCTAAGCTGGTTCATCCCACGTGGTGATGGATCCCGCAGGTAGAGCATTCAACCATCCCTTAGCCTTATCCCTCAAAGAGAACGGGAACAGACGTAAGCGAATGGCATCATCACTCGCCCCGTTGTGCTTGAAGGTGTCACAAATCTCCAAGAAATTCATGATGTGTTGATTAGGGTCATCACTAGGCAAACCACCAAACTGACATGTCCCTTGCACCATCTGAATAATAGCTGGCTTCAACTCAAAGTTGTTGACATTGATGGCTGGCCTGCGGATGCTAGAACCAACTCCATTGACCACGGGAACAACAAAGTCCCGAAGTGGTCTTGCATTGTCTTGGTCCGCCATGATAGGCTGAGGATTGTTCCTCTAATTTCTCTGTTTTCTAAGATCCCGCAAGGTTCGCTCAATTTCAGGGTCTAGAGGTAAGAGTTCAAGGCTCCTTGCTCGTCTCATACACAAATATGGAGTTCAAG
>JXTC01000051.1:873675-938272 GCA_002914845.1 Trema orientale
AAAAGACTCCTCACCTGAAATGTACACCAAAAATAACAAAATTGGATAAAAATGGCTCAGAGACGAGCAATTCTTAAGCTCGAGAGGATAGTAAAGTCAAGTGTAGGATCCACTTAACAGGTTTCAATCTTACTCTTATTTTGAAGATAACAAACATTTGATTTAATACTAATAATTTATCTTGAGTGTGCAATTAAATGATTTTAAAGTTCTAACTCAAATTGATCAAGGAATCAAGCTTAAAGATGGATACATATAGACCTATTAGAATCAAATTTGAAGATAAATAATCAAGATACAAGACCGTGTCTAGATAGGGTATATTTCATGCCTTAGTCTTGCACTTTTTTTTTAAAAAAAAAAAGAAAAAAGGGGTTTAACTAATGACCACCACTTACTACAAATTAAAGAAAAATGACACACACACACACTACCAAAGTTTGAACCCTTGACCCCCCCCCAAACACACACACACAACCCTCAAACCTTGGACCAACTGAGCTAGCCCCAGTTGGCGCCTTAGTCTTGCACTTGATTTATTATATTGCACAAAATATTCTCTTTGAAATGGCTCATAAATTTTTCAAATGAATTTTCAAATAAATCTTCAAAGAAATGACTAAATTTTAAATTGATTATTTTACTTAATTGTTTGAAAATAAATATTATTTTTAATCTAGCCAAAATATCCTCAAGCAGTTGTTTTTTAATCTTAAAAATATTAAAAAAAAGGTTTTAAAAATGATTGAAGTTTGGATCAAAGAATCTATTTACTGGTTTCTGATCATTTTGGTCGACTAGGGCTAGTTGACTAAAATAACGGTCAAGAATGACTGTTGGAGCTGAACTGGTTTATTAGACTCATACGGCTTGTTTTTAGCCAACCAAAATTATTTATGATCGACCAAAATTTTGTCAAAAAGTATCCAACGGTTGAAAATAGCTAGTTTTTGAAGATAACTTTAAATAGAGTTAAGTTTGACAACTTAGAATAAGAAAATACGAACAGACATTGATATCTAATCACGGCGTATGTACAGACGTGTGTACAGACGTGCCGTGGTTAAGGCATAAGCAACCACAGTGCCTATATGGCGCCATGAAACTGAGTTTTCACAGCGCTTTATAGGCGCCATGAAACTGGGCTTTCACGGCACTTTACCCTGTATAAGGTCCCAAATCGCGAACCTTAGAGAGTATTTTGCTCTTTCTTGCTCAACTCATGTTCTCTCCAAGCCCAGCCGCGCCTCCATGCTCCAATACACCATATTTTCCGGCTAAAGAGGTATTTCTAACCTTTTAAACTTGTTTTTATCACTAAATTAAAATTATCTATTATTTTAACTCTGATTTTAACATATTAATTTGTGAAAATTTCATATTTTAGGCTATGTGTTGATTTAGAATCTTAACCTTCCATATACCATTCTTTTTTAGAGAAAAAGATAATCCAACTCATTTTTGTCACTGAAATTTTTTACCCATTATTTTAACTATAGTTTTGACTTATTAATTTGTATAAATTCTATGTTTTAGGTTATGTTTGAGTGTGTGTTTATTTAGAATCCGAAATTGTCAAATTGAAATTTCTTGGCTATGCATTGATAATCTCTACTCTTATAAGTGCTACTTTGGTTGTTTATTTACTAGAAATTTCATTTTTGGCTATATTTTTCTATTTTAGTATGAATTAATCCGAATTTATATTATTATAGTTTGTTGTCTTATAGAATGTAGATGTTGATATATCTATTTTTAAATATGCTTTAGGTGAAGTGTGAAGTTTATTTAGTTGAAAAATTTTGGGATTGAAGATATGTTGTCTCAATTTTTACTCATTTTATATTTTAGGTAGTTAGAGAGTAAATTAACTTGAGATCTAGTTTGTAATTATTTTTTATTTTTAATTTTTTTTATATGCATGGTTAATGTAGGTTTTAATTTAATTTGTTATTGGTTAAAAATCGTACTTTGCATTTGAATTTATTTTAAGTTTTTGAATTTTCAATTTTTAAGTAGTATGAATTTTAGATATTGAATTGTTTTTATCTTTTTTTATATATAGGTTTTAGGAGAAGTTTGAAGTACGAAGATTACTTATATATTAATAATTTGAGGTATGTTGCCTCAATTATTTCTTGGCCTAGATTATGTTACCATTTTCAATAGTTTTATATTTTTATTTGGGAAAGTCTAATTTAGAGGAGATAAATTGTGAGAAATCATATATTGTGGTGACATAATGATAATGTTATAATTGTGTGTGAATATTTGAGTGTGTGAATCTTTGAGTTCATTATTTGTGTTGATATGTATTTATATGATTGGCTACTTATTTGAAATAAAGGAGGTTATATAAAAAATAAGTATAATCTAGTTTGTTATATTAGTTGTTCAATATAAGGTCTTTTTTATAAACAAAAATTTGTTTAAGTTTCTTTTTTTCCCCAAAAATGTGCTTAGAATTGATAAGGAATAAATGCTGGCGAATAGATTATATATGGCGAATAGATTATATATGGATAATCTTTATCATCAATTTTATGAGTATGGAACATTAGTTATTGCTTGTGATTTATCCTCTTAAAGATTATATATGATTTCTAAATCCTCTAGGCTTATCTCTCCATGAGGAAATTGGTTTAATAATGATCAAGTAAGTTCTCTAATAGTTATTTTGTTATAGTAAAGTTTTTTAATGTATTTTAATTGTGGTTGCTAATCTTTTATTTTTTGTAATTCATTTCCAATTCAAAGTGCATTCAACATATATAATGCAGAAAAAGAGAAGAAAGGAAGACCAAATAGTTCGGTTTATAAGCTAATAAAGGTACTATACTTAAATAAATAATACTTATTTAAGTAACACTTGTTGGGTAGAAGATTAATTAAAACTACTTATTTTTTCGAATCTTATGTATGTTGAAGACAACTGGTTAGTGTTGAATGCGGATTCTACATATGTAAATTTATGAGAGAAATCATTGAACAAGTCAATATTAAATTATTTACCACAATGGTATGTAACTTGCATATTTTATTAGTTCTCTTCTAATTTAGAGTTTGATTGATCATTTTCTAATAAATAGGGTATTTGAATTTGTAGTTTAATAGAAAAAATTTCTACACAAAAGGTGATATCAATAGACTTCTTGAAGAATGGGTTGAAGAACTAATATAATTTCTCATTTGAGGTTCCTAGACTTTGTTTATTTAAACTATATAGTTTTTGATGATCATATTAGTTTGACTTAGAAAACTAATGTATGTACTTAGTTTATAGACTATATGGATATGATCATGATCAAGTTATTATATTAAGTAGTTCAACTATGTTGATTTACTTATTATGTACTTATTTTTATGTTATGGACTATGTTATATTTTTAAGTTTGTAACTTTTATTTAATGTTAGTATGTAAATTTATATTTATACTTCGTTTTATTTGAAATATTTGGTGTATATAATGAATTTGAATTTTATTTATAAAATTCTAAGAGGTATAGACAAATATATTAAAAATACTCCCTGTAAATATGTACTACGGCGCTCAGAAAGCAACTTGGTAGATCTAGCAAGGCCCAAGGCGCTTATAAAGCGCCGTTGAAGACCTACTACGGTGCCTATCAAGCGCCTTGGTATTCTGGGTCTTCTACGGCGCCTTATAAGCACCTTGGTAACTAGGGTCTATTACAGTACTCGGAGCCAAGGTGCTTTTGGGGGCGCTGTGAAAGACCTTTCAAGGCACTTTATAAGTACCTTGAAAAGTTTTTTTTTGTTGTAGTGATCAGTTTCTAAGTACAAAAACTCTCTTTTAATCAACTTTGACTTTCAAATCATTTTGAGCAAATCTTAGAACATTTATTGTGTATTGTTCTCAAATCTCTTAAGCCAAAATTGTATTCATAATTTTGAGATAAGAGTTCTTAAGTGTGTTCATTTTTATATTGAAAAACTTTTTAAATATAAGATGAGGTTAGCACCGATGTCATAAACAAGTTAGTTTAGGTGAAGTTCTCACTAGAGTCTAAATAACCCGTGTGTATGTATAGTTGGCACCAAAGTCTAAACCACCAGTGTAGGTGAGATTATTACTGGAGTTTGAATAATCCGAGGTTAGACATGATAGAGCCCGAATCAAACTATTGTAAAAGTTTGGGTTAGCTCAAAGAAGTATTTACTCTGATTGTAGATGAGACAGTCAAACCCACAATCTTGATTCGATTAGTGAAAAGCTCAAAGCAAGTAGCCAAGAGCCAGGAGCGTAGATAAATCGTCGTGTTTGTCGAACCTTATAAAAACTAAGTTTCTATTTTCTCTATCTTTACACTCTTTACTTTAAATTATTTAATTGGTATTTGATATATTGTGCTTAATATGCTTAGTATTATTGTTCATTTAGCTTAAATTATCAGAATATTGGTCTATGGTTTTATATAGTTGAAAGGTTTCTTAAAAAAATTTTAAACCTAATTCACTCCCACTTGAGTTGTCAATCTTGGGCTAACATTGTCAATATTTTCATTGTCATTTTTTGGCAGTTATTTCATAGTTTTTGAGCGAAAATGGAGGTGGGCTTTAGAAATATAAGCCACGTTATACTATTGTCCCAAGCACCAATTAACCATAAAAGCATATTATATTATTGTTCCAAACAGCAATAATAATAGCAAATAACACCAAAAGAAACAAACAATAATAAAAAAGAAAGAAAAACATCAACAAAAACTGAACTAAAATAATAATAATAATAATAATAATAATACTTGTATTTAAGAAAATAAATCCACCTAATCAAGAAGCTAAACACCACCAAACAGGGGACCAATATAAGATAAACTATAAAACTAATTCATATTAATTGAAAAAAATAGTACCTGACCAATCTTATCACCAATGAGAAACATCACCAAGAAAGAAGTGAATCAAGAAGTTGAGATATCCTTTGACCAATCTCATCTGAGGCTGAAAGAGAAAATAAAAGTCTTCATTAACATATATTTAACATTATAACCTTGTAAGCTTCAAAACAAAAACCTCAACTAACATAAAAAATATCCAAAAATTATAGCAATTAAACATGGGAAAAAAAAGATTATGAATGAACTCTACAATCCCTAAACAAATCCTTAAACTACACGAACCCAAACCCAATCCCTTAGAGTTCATAAACCCTAAAAGTTCCAAAAGATATATTTAAAAGAAAAGGAGATTAAGTAGAAGAGAGGAAAAAGGAGTTATAATCACCTTTGAGATTAGCAATAGAAAATTCAATATTTGCTTGGGAATCTTTTGACAGAAACGTATGAGAGAGTTCAGAGAGGATTGGAGTTTTTAGTTGAGAAAAAGGAAAACAAAACGTCAGGCAAACATAGTAAATAAGGAAGGACTAATGCCATCACAAAAGTTAATTAAGGAAAGACTTTTGCGACCTTATTTATTCATCGTCGCAAATAAATATCCCGCTTTATTTTTCCCTTTGTCGAGTAAAACTTTTGCGATGGGTTTTGCGGGAGCAATCGTATTTTGTCCAAAAAAATTTATAATTGCAACGGCAACACTACGGTAGTAAAAAAAGGTCGCAAAAAGATACTATTTATGACTAGAAATATTTCTTCATAAAAAGTTCGTTGCAAAAGCATGTATTTCTTGCAGTGATGGCACACATATGAGAGAAAAATTAATAAAAAAAGAAAAGAGATTATAAGACTAAATATGAATATTTAATAATGAGTTTCCATATTATAATATAGGTATTTCTATAATAATACAACAGCAGAGATTCTAATTATTTTACCAAATTGTTTGAAAAATAAAATATTTTATCAAATTTTTATATATTTAATTCTCTTTTTTTTTTTTTTTGAAAAAAGTGTGATCGCTTAATTGTGATATAGTAAGCCGTTAGTAAGACTTCAAATCTTTTATCACTAAATGAAATGTTACTAATTCAGTGACACTCGAAATATCACTAATACTATATAGTAGCAATTTAAAAATACCACTAAAAGAGAAGATATAGTGATATTTCAAAATATCACTAGGCTTTTAGTCGTACAGAAATCTTTTATATTTTCTATAAATGTCACTAACTTCATAAATGCTATTAAAAATAAGTAACAGTGACATTTTTAAATGTCACATATGAGAATTTTTGTTACAGTGATATTTAACATATACCACTATGGTATAAACTCATTATATACTCGTTGTATGTATGTCTCACAAATTCTTAGGATGTGATTCCATGCTTCTTAATAGGCCTTTCGTTTTTAGGGTCTTTTTAGATTGTGAATAGGATATTAGCGAATTTTTAAAAAAATAATATCTTTAAGAGTGTTAAGAATACTTTGACATATAGTCAAAAACTTCTTGACGATGAAAAATTCTTACAAATGTCATAAATAATGATTTTTTTAGTCAATAAACTCTTGATTATAGGTTAAAACATACTTGACACTCCTAAAAATATTATTTTAAAAACAATTCACAAATATTTCGGTCCTAGTTAGTCCTAGTTGTGTCCTTTTCTCTTTCAGATTAGGCTCAGTACTTATAAATACTCAATTCGGAGATGTATCTATATTTGATATACAACATGGGTAAAATATTATTTCTTGAAATAAAACACAAACAATGGACGGACTTACTCAAAATAAGACAAGAAACTTCGAAGAATAATATTGAATAGCACCGTTATTGTTTCCTATATATGCAAAGTAAATGTCACAAGAATTTTGCATCAAATATTTCCCGAAGTACTTCATTTTATCTTTTCAACTTTGGAGGTAACTACAACATTTTTTTTTTGTCTTAAACTTCTTGCTTGAAAGATGATCGTGTTTTAAGTTTTAAAATAAAGAGGAGTGTAAAGGGTGTGAAGCGTCCTGCTAATCAATTTCAATTTTCTATTGAGATAGGAGTACGTGATGGGACTACCCAATGAACAATGAATAATTTCCGTCTAGATGAATATTAGATTCAAGCATGTAATGGTAGTATTTTTCAAGAATCAGAATAGGGATAACATTATTGCATAGTACTGATTAAGGTTTTTTTTTTTTTTCCCCCTTCAATCAAGAAAAGGAAATTCCCTTGGAATTGGAAATTTCTCTTTGGTGATCTAACTATTCTGTCGATTCACTTTATATAAATGGACAAAATTTTTCAGCCGCACATTTGAATAACGCGCCTATACTAGAATTAGATTTATATGGGGGAAAAAAAAAAAGAAAAGGAAAAGGAAAACATTGCTGTGACGGAAAAAGTAATAAAACGAATTATCAATACAACTTATGAACTTATTAACCATCTTTCTCTATTCCTTTGCACCTATTTTGTCTAATTGGGGATGAAAAAAAAAATGTTTCTAATTAGAATATTATACGTGCACTGATTGCATTAAAACAATTAAATATATCAAGCTTTCATCTTATTATACATGTCAGCAACCCCCTTCCCCCGCCCAAAAATTCTAATTTCCGAATAAGTTTGAATTATAATCTCACCCAACTATCATTTTCTGGACGCAAATTAAGTACCTTATGAAAGTCATAGACTAAAATGAGATTTGAATTGTTTTCCAGAGATTAAAAATAGATTGACCCAACAACTTACTCATGCAAAGATCATAATTAAATAAATAGAGATGAAGTGCCAACCGTGACGCAATCAATCAAATGTTAATTATTGATGAGTGGCCGATTGAATTAGGTTAGTATATGTATTTAATTGCAACGATCTAGCATGAACTTTAGCAACAGTAAGCAATTTTCAAGCCCATCTAACCTAGCTATAGAATACTGGGAGAAAAAGTAGCATTTGCACGGGTTGTACTTGACGACGTGCGCATAACTTCACGAGAGAGACAATATGAGCACCACAAGAGATATTTGATATTCAATTCTGATCTTTTGAATCTACTTCTTCTACCACCCGATTTAGCTCTTTCAACTGATATAGTGATAAATTTTTCCTACAAATTAATTTTAGCGGGACAAGTACCTTCATCAATATATGAACCATTAGAAACTTCAAATATAGAAGAAAAACAAACCAAACCCACACAATTATGGATTTAGGTGGGAGAAGATCATAATTTGTACTTTTGCATATATATACATGAGGACTATTACAACAAAGAAATTAAAAAAAATTTAAAGAGAAAAGTATTATCAGAAAAGGAGACCTAAGGGTCTTCCGACCTAAGGATCTCCTCTCTCAGGTAGGGAAAAAATTAAGAGGTAAAAGGAGGGTTTACAAAGAAGAGGAAGAGAGCTAAATTCTCCGTTATAAAATCCGTAATACATATGTATAAGTATACTTTCGCAAAAGTTGCCAGCAGCTAAAATAATTCGTGAGTTAATTTTCTTTCTATGTTTAATCGTTATGTAAAAGGTATGTATATAATATTATACATTAATATATATACATATATATACGCATAAAAATATAACTTGATTGCGTGATCTACTTGACAAAAAACACATTTCTTTGAAGACATGTCATTAGCTATGATCCATTATTTTACATTGGAAGTACAAAAGTTCCCACTCAACTTACACAACGAATACTACTCGACCCAGCTATGAAACGACATATTGATTAAGTAGTGGCCCAAAAATTACCTGAAAACACATATAGTGTTGCCGATAACTTGAGCTTATAACTAATTACTGTCATGGTAAAAATATTTAAGATCCAGTTTAAGTTTGATAATGTGCGACTCTCTTTCTTGAAGCACAAACTGACCCATATGCATGGTACGTGTGAAATGCTACAAGAGAGCCACAAATCAATTCTGAGGTCAATTATAAAGTTCACGATATAGAGGTGGGCCCCAACTAGGTAAAGTTCTAGATTTAGAGATGGCCCCAGCAATAACATTATTTCTTTTCACCCCCCCACCCCCTTCCTTTTCTTTTTCTATTAAAACACAAATAGGACTAACTTGCCGCATACATATATTATGGCTTAGATTCATTTGAGAAAACTAACGAAAAACCTGTCATGAGCTGAAATGTACCAACATATTGTCAGTCCCCAGCTTATATACAAAAGGCCATTCTCTTTTTCATTTGCCCTTAACCATACTATAAAAGCCAATTCATCATTATCTGGAGCAGAATGGCTTTGGTCATGAGAGAGAGAGCGTTGAAATTGAAAGCAACAAAAGTGGGAGGGGACCGCAAAACAAACGATTTTAAGGGTCTAATACGAATAATTGAGGAATAGAGAAACAAAGCAACAAAAGGGTCTTCCTCTCACTCAAAATTTTAGTCCACGTAAGAGATATAGAGAAGGAAAGAGAAAATGAGCCATTCCCAATTTGGATTCACATGGAATCCTCCTCATTAGACAGCCAGCCAATCAAAATTCACAAAACAAGATCGGCATGAAACCCTTAGCCAATCAGCACTGAGATAAGACTAATTTGTGGGTCCCAAAGACTACCCTCTTTTTCTCTATTAGCAAACCACCAAAAGTACTTAAAGGGCAACACTAAAAGCGCCTCACTCCGTGTCCTAATTCTCTCCCATTCTCACTCTCACTCGCTCTCTCGTACATAGTCCCCACTTAAATAATTGAACCATTTTGGGAACCACTTTCTAAATTCAAAAAAGAAAATATATATGAACAAGTACCTCAAAATTCGTTGCCTTCAGTTCTGGTTAATTAGTACCACAATATTATACCCTTTTAGGGTTTGTCATATGAGAAATTCCTCCTCCTTTTCTTTTTTCTAAAAGCTTCAATTAGTGTTTCTTTGTTTTGTGTGTAAAACTTGAGCCTCTCTGCTTGTAATGATCACCGAGAAGAAGGCTGCGAATGCCATGGTGGGCAAGACGGCTCGAGCCTGCGACAGCTGTCTGCGGAAGCGGGCCAGGTGGTTCTGCGCTGCCGACGACGCTTTCCTCTGCCAAGCCTGCGACGCCTCCGTCCACAGCGCAAACCAGTTGGCCAGCAGACACCAAAGGGTTCGCCTCCAAACCTCGTCGTTCAAGGGTAGCAACGACGAGTCCTCTTTGTCATCTAGCTCACCTGCCTGGCACCGCGGGTTCACTCGCAAAGCCAGGACCACGCGGCATAAGGCGAAACAAGCGAAAGAAGGCGGCGACAAGAACGACGAGGACAAGGTCTTGATGAATCACCAGCCACTGCCTTTTGTTCCGGAGATGAGTAATGAAGAAGGAGATGATAAGTCGCCGAATTATGACGAGAATGAAGATGAAGAACAGCTGCTTTACCGGGTTCCAGTCTTCGATCCCTTCGCGGCGGAGCTTTGCAATCCTACTGTTGATGATGACCATCACCATCATCATCATCATGACACCACAGAATTAACGGTGGCTGATGATGAATTAACGGTGGCTGATGATCATGATCAATCTGGAAAAGATGGGAGTGATATTATGGATCATCACGAGGTTCTTGGGTTTCTGCCGTCGGAGCTAGAGCTCGCGGAGTTTGCGGCCGATGTTGAAAGCCTCCTCGGCGGAGGAGGAGGACTTGAGGAAGAATATTCATGTGATCATGACGTCAAAGGGTTTGGAATAATGGAGCTGTTGGACTGTAAAGAAGAAGAAGAAGAAGACATAGCCGCGAAGGCGAGAGTGAAACTCGAAGACGAAGAAGATAATCAAGCAATGTTAATGGAAGAAGCCATAGCTTGTGAAGTGAATCCTTATGCTTGTTTCAATGAGAAGTTTGATTATGATGAATTGTCGTCTGTGAGAGAGGGTGAGGAGGAGGAGGAGGAGGAGGACGAGGAAGAGGGCAAAGTAGTAATTAAAAATGAGATAGGGACAGATCGAAAGATGGCTGTGAATAGGGACATACTTCTGAGGCTGAATTATGAGGCAGTTATCGCTGCCTGGGCCAGCCAAGGATCGCCTTGGACAACCGGAACCAGACCGGAGGTTAATCCGGACCATGGTTGGCCAGACCACATGGTAAAAATTAGAGATTATTATTGCTTAATTTTCACACGTAGTACTTGAGTTTGTGACCGCACTCATTATATATCAATTTGATATTTTAAAACAACCTTATAAAAATACTTTAAAAAACCACAATTAGTAGTAGTATACATTTATGTTTCTCTAGTTTTAATGAAGTTCCATACAATTGTTAATTTTTGATGTCATGTAAATATAGACATATGTATATATACGTCTATATAGTCTTTATATTTTGTGAGGAAAGTGGGGGAGATATTTGTTCTTATTCTTTTGTTTTTAAATAGACAATATGGAGATTCAAATTTGAAACTTTCAACACTAAGAAAAGTAGTCACCAATTAGACTAAACACGAGAATAAAATCTTGATATAAGAATATAAATAACAGGAAGAAATTACCTTTTTTTTTTTTTTTTTGAGAATCATATATTACCAGAGAAGTAATTCAAGACTAATTATAGACTTAAAATTAATTTTTTTTTTTTTTTTTGTGTATCATATGAAAATTTACAGGACACATGGCGTATAAATAATGGTCGTAACGCAAATGGAGATCTAATTAGAGGAGCAGGAGGCAGCACTGACGTAGAGGGGAGAGAAGCAAGGGTTTCTCGGTACAGAGAGAAGAGAAGAACAAGGTTGTTTTCGAAGAAGATTAGGTACGAAGTTAGGAAACTTAATGCGGAGAAGAGACCTAGAATGAAAGGCCGATTCGTTAAGAGAACATCTTTCATGAGCCCTAATAGTAGTACAAGTACAACTAGTACTAGTACTACGTTTCATTTTAATAACCAGCACATAATGAATAAATAACACCTAGCTATATAGCTAAGTACCTTCCAACTTTTGCCTATGCTAAGTTTTTCTTCCTAATTGGCAAAATTGGAAATCAAACAGTTTGTTTGATTGGCTTTTTATAGAATAAATCTAAAGTACTATGACTGTGGTAGCTAGCTACTAGCTATCCTTTTTAACTAAACATAGTTTGTCTTTTATCTAACCGTACTAAAGATCCATTTCTCAGAAATTTATTGTAAGCAGAACTGGAGACTCGTACAATGTTGTTCAGTATATAAATAAATGTATGTATAGTATTATTACTTTCGCTTTTTTGGTTTGATGTTTCGTTTGTCTTTCCTGTTTTGTTGCTCCCTGAATTGTTCATTTAATTGGCCCTTTAATTCATTTTTGCTCTTATCAGTCACTAATTCTCTATATGACTATATCTATTTCTGTTGCTAAATTAGAAATGAAAGTATAAATTACTACATGGATAATATACATAATATGTAAAGAATAAATAACTACGTGACCACTTGAGACAGTAAATCTTTATTAGCCTATATTTGATGAGAGTTTACTGATTTTGTATCATAATGCGCTACAAAAATGTCCGCTGAAAATTAATTAGTTTATAATTATTTGGAGCCATATGAATTTACTTTTGGATTAAGAATCTTAAAATACAAAGTACGAAAAATGGATTTTGTTTAAGAACTTAAGATTTAAGGTTTGTACCCAGCTACCCTAATTCAAAAAAAAAAATAAAATTGCGGGTTCTTAAAAGAATTTTTATCACTCCTCCTCGCAATTGTGAAGGCCCTAAGCTTAGAATCATCTCATACCCAATTCAAATATATATAGATATATATATATGAGCACTAATCCATTAGGTATTTTTTTTTTTACCTATACATAGGTATCATTTTGACCAATAAAAATTTATTATGCACATTTTTTTATAGTAAAATGTAAGAGAGAGAAATAGTATTAATAATGCACGTCTTTTCATGCACTTCATTATGGCTGTTGGATCATCTATTTTTTTATAGTAAAATGTAAGAGAGAGAAATAATATTAATAATGCACGTCTTTTCATGCACTTCATTATAGCCGTTGGATCACCTTTAAATGATGATCCAACGGCTAAAAAAAAATACCTACACATAGGTTAAAAGAAAAAAAAACTATTAGATTGACAACCTATATATATATATATACACATAAATATATTATACAGATTGTCCACATAGATAGAAATGAGGTGATTTTGAGCATCCGTTTAGGCAGAGTTTTTCTTTTAGTATGCGGTAACACCAAAGAACAGTGAGGGAAGCTCATACTCGCACTAGAAGTAATTGAGTTGAGTGAAAAATTGTCTTACATTACTTATAAAAGATATTTCAGAGAATGAGTAAAATTGTCTCCCTAATTGACATTTCAAATATCACCATATATCATCCTTTTTAGTGGCATTTATAAAATGTTACTAAATTTTAGTAATGACATTTCTAAATATTAAATTATTTATTTTATAATAAATAAATATTAAGAAAGTGTCAAAAAAATTCGGAGGCTTTTTAAAAATGTTACCAAACTAACATTATTTAAAAGATATTAGTGACATTATATCATGATAATGTCAAGAAATCGTATCAATTAATTAGTAATTAAAATGATATTGATTTAAATTCTTTTTTAATAGATCTTATTTTAACATACATTTTTTAAAGACTAATTCTTTTTAGGGAGGATTAATTCTTTTTTTAAGGAAAATTTAAACACTAATTCTAATTATCTCATTAAATAAAGAGAAAATACTTCTTGCATTTAGTAACTTTGAGCTAGAAATCCAATTAAATAAAGAGAAAATATACAATAGTTCAAAAGGGAAACAACTAATGAAAAAACAAAAAGAAAATTTTTATTGAGTCATGCCTCATTAGAACCTGACCTCGCAAAACCCAAGGGAACAAGTCCTAGTAAGAACTAGATCAACTTAAATCAATAGAGAATATATGGAAGAGTAAACACGTCTGTATATATAAATAATCAATATAAATTCAAATGGAAAATAAAACTATTTAAAAGAAAATATTTTACCAGAAAATCAAAGCAGTTCCAATCACTCATGAAGTTATATATCAGAATTCTGGGAAATTTATAAAATTTTAAAAACAAAATAATCAGCAAACACATTATTATATATATATATCTAAAGTTAGGAAGAAAAACACTGTAGAATGAACAGTGCAGCGGGGATTTTTTGTCATTTCATTATTTAGTTATTTATTTATCTATTTATTTTTACCAACTTTAATGTTGTGGTTTTATGGTTTTACCCTCGGGCTTAAAAGTTAGACAAATTTTGGGTGGAGGGTGTTTTGGTATTTTTTGGGGTTTAGGTGCATTAATGATGGTGGGGTATTTATACGAATCCCTCTCAGTGTTGTTTTTTCTTTTTTCCTATTTATCTTCTTCTCTTTTTGACTTTTCGGCTTCTTCGCTCTCTCTTTCTCTCTCTCTTTTTCTCCTTTGTTCTTTACGCTCTTTTGTTTAGTCCTCTTCCGATCATTCTTCTTTTTCCTTTGCTTCTCTGTTTATTCAATTTAGGTTATGGCTTCTCTTTATTTCTTTGTTATTTTAAGCTTTTATATGTTTTTTTTTTCTTTTTGAGTTTTATTTTCTTCTTCCTCTGTGTGCTGTAATTTTTGTTTTCTTTTTTAAAAATTTTTTTTACTCTTTATTTTTTGATCTGTTATGGGTGAATCTGGATTTCGTTGTATTGATCTAAGCGGTGAGGGGACTTTCTCTCTTTTCTGGTAATTTCGCTCCTTAAAATTTTATTTTTCTCTGATTTTTTCTTTTTATTGCTTCTTTATTATCCATTGTTGTGTATTGAAATTTTGGCTTTTGTTGGTATATTTAGTGCTTGCTGTTGTTCTTGATTTGTATTGTTCTGGAAATTTTTGATGATTTTTTTAGGGCTCATTTGCTGTTCTGCTTTTTGTGTTTATTTTGGGCTATCATTCGGGTTTTTTTTTTTTTGGGCTTTAATCTGCAAATATGGGCTTTTTATCACAGTTTTTGGACCTTTTTAGAGATTGGGCTCCATTTTTATATTACCTTGATTGGGTTTTTTTTTTTTTCAGAATGTCATGATATTCTTATCATTTTGTTTTTTGTCATAATTATGATTAGAATATATATATGTATATATGTGTATGTGTGTATAGTAATCTGTGGATATGTTGGTTTTATATCTTTGAGTTTCTAGAATGTTTTCTAGATCATTCTCGGGTTCTTTTGCTCTCTTTGAGATATATTACACAGTTTAGATTTTTTTGTATGTTAATGATGATCTCTGTTTTGGTTATTAATACTCTGTATTTTCATATTTATGATTTTGGTGCTGTGTACAGAATTTAATTAATATTGTTTTATTTTTTTTCCGTATTATTTAAATTAAGAAAAAAAGTAGGAAAAATAGGAAAAAAATTTAAAAGTAGAGTAGAAAAATGAGGGAATTTCATTTCTTAAATATATTTTTGAAGTTTATTTGATATAGTCAGATAATACTCTCTTTTTACTGTTTGTTTACTTTAGCTATTCGTGCTCATTAAGTTTCTGACTTCTTCCTTTTAAATATTTTTTTTAATTATATGATTGTTTGGGGTGCTACCACCTGTTTAGTTTAAATTTATTGCTTGTTATATGTACCTTACTCTTATTTGGTTATATACGTGTTTTAGTATTTTTCATATCCTACTTCCCTTGATGTTCTTCCTTCTTCATAGCTGATTGAAATTACAATGCTCTTGCTTTACTCTTTTCGCTGTTATTTTATCCTGTTCTATGATCTGTGAATAATCTGTATTTTCCTGAAAGTTGGTTACAAAGGCTCTTTTTGGAAGCACTTCAGGTATTACATATATTTATTATATTGTCTTCCTATGCCTTTATAATTGTTTTACTTCTTTTAGTTATATCTGTATTTTGTTCTATTATTAATTAATGTATATTTTCTATGTTATTAATATACCATCGATGTATTTATTTCATTATTCTGCCTTTAATTAATCTGTATTGTTTGACTTGTACTAATTATGTGTAAATGTTTGTCTCTTTATGTCTGTGTTGAATGCTGAAAAATGTTGTTATAGTTCTTTTAATGCTTCTGTATTTCATATCTTTTTTTTTTCCTATGTCCTTTTAGTGAGTCGTTTTATTTGGTTTTTGTCTTTCCACTTTTTTTTTTCCCTTTTTGTTGGCTAATTCGGTGTTCTCTTTGCTTAATTCCTTTCACTCAAACTTCCTTTTTTTATTTTCTTTTTTTTTACTTAATTTAGTTTTAATTTCCTTTCCCATCATATTTTATAACTCTTTATATATTTGGCAATGATGAGTATTTATTCTTTAATTATATAGAGTAATACACTAGCTGCCCACAAATTGCTGTGTATAATGACTTTAGTCATTCTATAATGAATCTGGTTTGTTGTTAAGGAGCAGTTTTACAGTTTTTGTTCCAAAAATATTCTGGGAATTGGTTGTCGGGTTAGAGCTTTGTTAGCAGTTTTATCAAGATTTTAGCTTTAAAATTCTTTGTTATATTTATGTGTGAACATCGTGATCTTGTCTTTTCACTCTAATTATTTTTGCCATGATTAAAACAACTCTTTACTGTTGCATTCAACTAAGGAATTTTTCCTAGAAAATGTATTTTTGTAATTTCTTTGGTCTTTTTCCATCTCTCCTAACTTTTCTGTATTTTCAGTATTTCCTTTCCTCCTATTTTTTCTCCATTTAAAAACTATGCCTAACTATTCTTTCACAGCTTTTTCTTTTAAAGTTGTTTTCATTTTCCTCTTCATTCTTTTTTATTTTAGTCATTATTTACCTGGTAGTTTTTCGGCAGTTTTATGCTATACTATTATGATCTCTTTTCTGTTATTTAACTATTATAATATATATGGCAAATTTCCTTCCATATTAATATAATTCTGTCTATTTATCTAATTGTCAGAAAATTTTTTTCTTGCATAAGCAAGAAATAATTTCTTAGGTGACTTGATAGACATTTAGAAATAAATTATCCTAGAAATTTGCCATATACTGATAATATCATAACATATTTGAGCCAAATTATTATTTTATATATATACACACATTTATTCAAATATATTTATCTATGTATATCATATATTTATGATAGATATAAAAAAAGTTATCACATATAATTCCTGATGAAGAACTTTGCTGCCCTAATTGGTGAAGAAAAAGGTGGAGGTCTTAGTATCGAGGAGGAGAAGGGAAGAAGAAAAATGGATTATCATTAATTTTGCTGTAAAATCATTACATAAATTTCATTGTTATTATGTATTCAATTCCATTATATGTATTGATTAATATTTTATATATTTAGTTTGAAAGACTCTATTTTTCAGTAATTAAGATATTATTTAATTTTGTTGGTTTATATATTGTATATTTGACTTTATTATCACTATTTTCAATAATAAAATAGAAATATAAAATTAATTGAGGTAATAAGAATTATTGTATTAAATACATAGCAAAAATAGCTTTGATATTGTATCTGACTAAAAAATTATGCCTAAGATTTTATTTTCTTAACTTATATATTGTGTCTAGAATTCAATTCTTATAAATGTTTCTAATGAAATAAAAATATAATTACTGAAAATAATTTATACGCCAAACTCCATACACAAAAGATATCATTCAAACTAAGAAAAAATGAAATAAAGAGCAATCTTACGAATGTAGAAAAAGAATGGGAAAAATATTAGCGTTATGAATATATTTTCAAAAAATAATCCGAATTGTGGCCTTGATAATTTCGATTACAGTTATAATTTATTTTAATCAATGATAAATTAAAGATTAAACTCGAGACATTAAAATAAAAAATAAAATTTTTGAATAATAATAACTAAATTAATTATAAATAGCTTCAAGCACAAAATATTTTAGAAAAAAAATTGATATTAAATTTTGACTATATACAACACTAATAAATTTACATATATTTTAAAAACTTGAAAAAATATATATAACTAACTCTTCCTTAGACATGTATATAGATATATATATATATAATATATACACACATTAAAGAAAGAGTCTAAATATAGACTATATTATAGTAAAAAAATGATATATGTATAACTTCATATTTAATAGATCAAAAGGACGGCCTCGAGTACGCACTCTGTCTCATTCCGTTCATCTCAGCTCTATCGATCAATCTCGTACAAGAAGCCATGGCCGAAACTTCACCCCAGCCACCGCCACAATTCGGTTTGTACTCAGATCCATTGCAGTACTATTTTTATCAATGCAGAAAACTCTTCTCGATCGAAACCCGAGCTAATCTCCTGGATGTTTATCTGTTACGAATGCAATGCAAGAGCGGCTTCATCAAATCGATCCCAGCTTCGGTGCATCGTTGTCGAATATTTTTTATTGGGTAAAATACTTGCAATTTCTATTGACTCTCCTAATTTGTTCAGTCCATCAAGGGTGTTTGATCTTAAACTTCAATCTTCTTTTTTCGTTTTCTTTTTAGAAATTTTCCGTGTAATTTCTATAAAAAAAAAATGACCTTTTTATCTCTGTTTGATTGCCCAGAAAACGCTGGAAATAAGACAAAAGAAAGTATATATTGATGTTATTTTGTGTTCAAAATCAAGCAATTAGGCTGAAAAAGGAATTGGAGACGTTGTGATTAAACTTTGTTGAAGGAAATTAGCTTTCTTGAGTGGGCAGAATGGTTTTTTTTCGGATATATTGATATTTGGTCACGGGTTTGATTTCTTGAGCTTTTTATGATAATGGAATATTTTATTTTCATTTTGTATAATGTGGATTTCTTGAATAATAAATCATCTTTTCGTTTTCAGAATGAATTTTATTTTCGTTTTGGTATGTTTATAGTCCTCCGAGGATAAATTATGGTAGTAGAGGAAGAAGTGGTGGAGGTGGCAGTGGATATCATTATTAAGTATCTATGTTTTTTTACTGTTTAGCTTGATGGTGATATTTTTCTTTGTAAATTAATGTACTTAATTTTGTATCAAGTATGATGCAACTTTGTTAAATGTTTTCTGGTTCAGCTTGTTATTTTTAGCTATGGAAAATGAATTATATAATATGGTACATTAATTATATATTATAGTAAATAAATTACTTACATTGGTAAATTAATTTTATATATAGTAAATGAATTTTATACATTAGTAAATTAATTATGTACTACTGTAAATAAATTATATACACCGATAAGTCACTAATTTACACTAGTAAAATAATTATATACACTGATAAATAAATTATATACTATAGTAAATAAATTATATGCATCGTTAAGTTAATTATATACATTGATAAATAATTATGCGCATCGATAAATGAATTATATACTATGATAAATAAATTATATATATTGATAAATTAACTATATAGATGATAATGTCAAATTAACTTATATAGGGGTATTAATGGTAAACTATAATTATTAAACGTAAAAAAGGATATAGAAGTCAATAAAATAAAAATATGATATTTATTAACACATAGCCTAGAAAAGAGACGTGGTATTTTTCTCAATGAATTATATGTTACTGCAAATGAAGAATATATATCGGAAAATAAATTATATACTATAGTAAATAAATTATATACACTGATAAATGAAAAATATACATCGGTAAATGAATTATATGTTATGGTAAATAAAAAAACATACACCAGTAAATGAACTATATACTGTGGTAAATGAATTATATACACCGGTAAATAAAAAATATACACCAGTAAATGAATTATATACACCAGTAAATAAAAAATATACACCGATAAATAAATTATATACTATAATAAATGAATTATACACATTGATAAATGAAAAATATACACTGGTAAATGAATTATATGTTCTGGTAAATAAAAAATATGCACTAATAAATGAATTATATGTTATGGTAAATGAATTATATATACCGGTAAATGAATAAAATACTATGGTAAATGTTGATAAATTAATTATATACATGAATATGCCAAATTAGCTTACATAGGGGTACAATGGTAAAGTATAATTATTAAAACTTAAAAAAAGGATATTTTTATTAATAAAATGAAAAATAGATATTCATTAATATATAACTTTAAAAATGGGCATCTGGTATAGTCTCCTCTAATATTGGAATTTGAACTTGGGCCTCTGCATAAAAGCTCCAATATGAAGCTTAGCTAGCTAACAGTACTGACTACGTTTTGGGTAAAAGAACGTAATCATTTGTATGTCTTAATTCATGAAGGATACTTGGATAGCAAGAGTTTTGTTTAGACTACTTAATTGTTAGGGGCTTCAATATAATTAGAATAAGATTTCTTTCGAAACAAATATTGAAACTCAAGTAAGAATGAAGTAATTAAAGGATTTATAATTTTGTTTTAGGTTTATAATTGAATACTATCCTTAATAAAAACATGCATTTTTACAACTTCTGATACACGAAAAACAAGCCACCTGGCTTCAGGTCATATGAAATACTACTAAAGAAAATTAACTTTCTATATAGTTTTATGTGAGCGAAATATTATACGTATAACATATTTGTGTATAGGTAATTTTTGTTTTACCAGTCTATAGGTATGAATTTTCTTTTTAATCTATTTATAGGTATTATTTTGTCCAATTAAAATTCATTACGCACATTTTTTATGATAAAAAATAGATACAAATAAGTACTAAATAATGTATATTTATTTTTATTATTATTTTTTCAAACTATTCAAATTATAACTGCCGTTAAATAATGATCTAATAACTAAAAAAAAATACTTATAAATAAGTAAAAAAATAAAAAAATACCTACTGAATTATGACCTATATATATATATATATATATATATGAATGTATTGTTTTAGGAACCAATCAAAGAATGCATGCATGTCTCTATTGATGATTGACATCTATCTCAATAATTGCGCATAATTTGCCTTGAAGGTTATGGAACCTCGATAGGGACTTTCTAAAATTTGAGACAAATAATTATTTATCGATCGACAGAATTTATTTTGTGAGGGCTTATAGGAGGGAGTACGGTACGGGTAATAATATTCGTTTCTGTAGTTAATAATCAAATAATATAGAAATATAAAGATAATCCTATAGATGCTTAAGAATAAAAAATATTACTATATAACAGTATCCTTTTATATTACCATATTTATCGAGTACAAGAATATAATTTTATATATATATATATATAGGTTACAGACGTATAGTTTGACAATACAAACACTCATTCCCCGTAACTATTCCTTAATTAATTACCACAAAATCTGACTTAATTATTTAATGTACTAGATCAGTTAAATTCACTTGGAGTTGCTGAACTTTGACACCTTATTTCTAGTTTATATATATGTATATATATAGTCCTTACGGGCTAAACTTTTCATTTGTATCATTCATAGAATGTGATTTTTTTTTTTTCATTTTTAGTTTTCCATCCTGATCTCACAATTAATTTGTTAAGAACTGGCTATGAGATTTCGATTTTTTTATTTTGACGACTATAGATAATATGGGAAAATATCATAAACTGGTTTTGTATTTATTTATTTACTTTATCTTGAAAAAATCCCTGGTGTTTTAGAAATATGAGAGAACCTCCATATATTTTATTTTTATTTCATAAAACTCTACTAATTTAGTTATTCCACTCAAATTTATCATTCTCATGTCTGCTAAATCTGAGAAGGACGTATCTATTACCACCTCTTTGTCTACTTTTTCTACTCCTCTTTTTAGTAATTTTTATTATTATAATCCCAAAAAAAAAAAAACACCTTGAATGAAATTGATTCATAAATTCTCTTTAAAGAACAAAAAAGAAAATAAAAATAACCTTCACACTCTTTTTCTAAATACAATTTTTCTTGAACCCGAATTTCCTTGTAGATGGCATTAGTAAGAAGTCTAAATCTTGTGGATGACATAAGTAATTAAAACTAATTAAACTGTAAAGATTCAATAAATTATACTCACAAAATTTTGATTTCTTTTTTTTTTTTTAATATTTTACTCTTTTGATTTCTCAATCTTTTGAGTTGTTTTATAGTATCAAAATCCTTTTCTTTATATAGTTACATTTATACGTCTTTTTATTTTTAGTTCATTAGCGTTAGCTTTTCTTTCTTTCTTCTTCTTTTTTTTTCCCCAAAGGGTGAAAATATATATAGACATATTTATATAATTTTTTTAATGAAGAGATTATTTTATAGACAATATTATTAAAAAATTAAGAAACTAAAAGAACTAATAGAGATAGTTAGATCAAACATCACCACATTCGATTTCAATATTCAGACAACTCCTAAATTTTTTTGGGTAAAAGAAGGTTGAGAAGAATGAAAGAGAAGAAGAAGAAAAAGAGAAGGGGGAAAAAAAAAAAGAAAAGAGAAAGATGGTATAAGAGAAAACACGAAAGGGAGAGGAATTGGAAGAGAAAAATAAAGTTAGATAAACGGAAAATTTTGGAAAAAATTAGGGATGTGGAAAGTAATAATTAAATTCTAAATTTTCATTAAGAGTGTGGTTCTATAAATAGTGTTGGGAGAAGACAGAAGAGTGAGAATAAAGCCACCCATTGGTTATTCTTATCGAACAATAGTTTTAAGTTTATAATAAATTTAGGAATTCCTTGTGCAATTTTCAAAAAGTATTTTAATTTTTTTTCATGACCTAATATATGTGATGAATCTATTTAGAAAAAAACTATCCATATATCTAAACATAATAATGGGTTATGTTTCAATGGAGATTTTTGTTTTTACTCTATTGATGGATACTTTCATTTGGACCATTGGATTTTGATCTGATCGTTATAATGATATTAGTAATTTTATTAAAAACAAATCAAAATAATATGTATATAAATATAAAAAGCTATTTATGACTTAAAAAATTGGCAACATGTATGTAACCTATGAGTTGGAATTTTTTTTTTCAATCCCTTTTCCATTGTTTTTTTTTTTTCATTCTATTGTTGATTTTATTAAAAAAATAAATAAAAAACAACTAACCGTGTATATATAGATTTTTTTTTCTGAAGAACTAATTGTATATATATATGTGTTAAATTTTTTATTAAAAAATCATTTCTTCTTTTTTATAATTTTGAAACTAACATTATATATCCCCTCAAAAAAAAAGGTTATGTATATTTTAATAAAAAAGACAACTACCGTTAATATAAAACTATTAAATACTAATTTTTTTATCAAAATTTTTAAAAAAAAAAAACCATTCCTTCGTTTTTATAATTTCAAAATTAACATTACACCCTTTCAAAAAAAAAAATAATGTTACATCCCATAAAAAAAAACTGACGTTATTTATATTCTCAAAAAAAATTACTTATTCCTATTAATGGCATAATACGTTCAGATTAAATACAATTTAAAAAATTAAACTTATAAATTAAAATTAAAAAAGAAAAGAAATAAAAAAAAAAGAAAAAATATTTGAATGAAACATTAATTAGTCTAATAATGGAATAGATGAAACTACTTGCTATTATAGGTCATATTCAACGTGATCCATCTTACCCATCCATAGAGCAAAAACAAAAATTTCTATTGAAACATCACTCTCTATATATATATATATATGTATATATATGCCTAATAGACATACTACTAATTACTAATAAGGATAATTATCATTTTCCATAAATTTATGGAATGAATTTAGCTAATATGGGAGGGAGAGATTTGAGAAGTATCTAAATTAGAAATTAGCTTAATTTATGTAATTTGTATTTCTTTAGAAAAAATCAAATTCAAAGAGTTTCTCTCATATTTCCAGAAATATGCAGGGTTTCATTTAAAAAAATGTTAAAAAAAAGTGCATATAGACCAAATTAAAAAAGATGATGTTAAAATTGAAGCACAATATATAAGTCTAATCCTTATATATATAGATGTGTATATATATAGTACATCTTATATTAATTAATGAAATGGTCGTGATGGCATATATATAAAAGAAAGAGAGAATCCGAATCCGAGTATATCGCACGATCAGGACAAATGCTAAATCACAGGGCCGAATCTAAGGCACCTCGGAACTCAACCAAGTCATGCATGTCACCAAACATATCGTATATTTGTTATCTGATTGACTGTTTCTTCATAAATAGCTCCATTCCTTACCCACATTTGACTCTCTCATGCATAGATTTTTGTACTTTTCCCACCTTCACGAGCACCCAATTCTTTTGTCTAGCTTATAATGTTTCTATTTATTTATCTTTAAGTTAAATAAAGGATCAATTGACTGTATGAAAAATTTTCTAGAATTTTATTTTAACTTTTTAAGACTATAACAAAAATGTTTCCTAGTAATTAAGTTTAGTAATGTAGTAAACTATCTTGTTAATTTATCTTGTCAAAGTAGTCATATTCTCACTTGACAACTTAAAATGATGTATTCTACATCAGGTTAGAATTAGACTAGAATCGAATAGCATGCAAATAGAAAAATCCATAAGAATCTAAAGGGTCAAGTAACAGTAGGATAATTTGTTTCATGCATGCGCTATTGGAAAATTATCTTTCTTTACTCCTTTTTTTTTTTTTGTTGAAAATTACATGGTGCTACATAGAATGGCCATCCATAATTAGTTGAGACCAATCCTAGAGTTGGGGCTACGGGGGTGAGAGTTTGGTTGCCATGCATAGAAAGGGCTATACCTAATTAAGAAGGCTGATTAGCTGTTGGACTGTCTCTTTGCTTTTGAAAAAGATTAAAGAGTACGTACCCTGAATGGTCTCTACATTAATTTAGTTTGTTGTTTAGTGAATGGGGTTTGTGTATTGTGATCTCATATGGGAATATTGCAGTACGGCTAGATCTATTCCTATATTTCATGTGTCCCAAATATAATATTATAAAACAGTGCTGCGATGTACTAAAAAGGAAAATACACATATATATACACACACGCACACACACTAATTAATTATTTCACGTTGTGATATTATTTTGAGGTTTTTTTCTCTTCCTTTAATGTGAGATTAGGCTTTTCATTTGCCAAGTTTTGTGAGCGTGTAGGTCTAAACTAACGATATATATCATCGTTCATATACGTACTTTATAATTTGACAATAACTTTTTTATATGCATTATTGGAGGTGTTATTATTGATCATTGTCGTGCTTATGTATTAAGGGCCCTATACGCGCTTGAGTTATAATAAAGGCTGATTTATTGGCTATAGCTGGTTAATGGATCCAATTTTGATTATATATTATATTCACGAATTGATAATTCATCATTATATTATAATCACAGGTATTAATCCAGCATATGATAGATTGTGACTAGAACTACTAAAATATTTTCCAAGATAAAGTCACTAAACATTCTTAATTATGTCAGCTCACATGATAAATTAGTTTATTTTTCTTAACTCAAAACTTCGTTCATTTTATAAATGTTTGAAATATTCAACCGATTGACATGCGTACTCATGAAGGAATCGAAGCCTCTTATTAAAGAAGAAAAATACTTTAAAAATTTTGTCTAAGTAGTATTCTGTGCAAATGCAAAATTTAATTTGAACACATATTAAGTTTGAGAGGAGTGGGGGTCGGGGGTGGGTAGAAATGTATATCTAATGTTTCCAATTAACGGATAGATCCTCTCATATAAAATTTCTTAATACCAAGCAATTAAGATAAATTTGCCTCTATTAATTAATATACCTACGTACGGTTAGCAAAGCGTGATGATATTAATCTCAAGAAAACTATATATTAAAAAAAATTTAACCAACAACTTTTTTTATTTCGTTTTTGGTACTTAATAGAAACTAATTTGTAACATGAGACCTCGATTATGACGGTTTTAACATATGGGTAATGTAACACATTTTTACACCAAAAAAAATAAATATATAATACTATTTGATGTCGCATGATTCTTAACCACAAAAGTTTTATTCTACAGTCCAATATTGAGGAAAAGTATAATTTAAAATCATATCACATCAATTAGAACTTTTGGTAAGAAATTAAAAGAGCGCTTGTAACTAGCATCATTACTCATAAGAACTGAATTTTATAATTTCAATGGTTTGAGCCTTATTTTCATCAGTATCACACATTATTATGAAAGGTGATTTAAAACTCTTTGCCACACAAACAAAAACAAACTTGGTGCAGAGAATCGTACGCCTTTGATTTTTATTCTTTTAATTTTTTTTTTATTCCACAACTGAAATAATTTGCAGGGTTGTAATAGTCAAGTATTCTACTATATAATTTCATTCATATATATTTGGTAACAAGTTTAGTTTGAATCGTACAAATGATGATCTCCTTATAATTAAATACTGTAGAGCCATGTATGTGACTGAATTTTAAAAGAATAGGGTTTGTGGCATTAAAAGTCCTTGAATTTCTTATATAGTGACCATTTGGTCGCTCAACTAAATGAATGCTCAGAAAAGTCCCTGGATTAACTAATTAGTAATAATAAGGTCTTTTTTGATTAAAATTGAGGATTTTCATAAAGAAATAAGAGACATTCTCAAATCTTAGAGACTTATTTATATATCTAAAAGAAGAGAGTATTTTTCTCACCGTATACTACACATCTTTTCTTCCGTTCAATTTTTAATAATATTAACAGTTTTTTACTCAAAAAAAAAAAAAGATGTTATTGTCACTAATTAGTTAGTTCAAGAATTTTTTTGTACATTTATTTAGTTTAGGAACCAAATGATTACTGATTAATTGAAAAATTCACAGACCTTTAATTTGCTGTCGCAAACCCATAAGAATAATAGAGGAGAAATAGGTACTTTATCAACCCAAAGATATATTATGGAAGTAGGAATGAATGTGATTGAAAAGTTGATGAATGAGGACAAAACTACTAGAAAGTAGAAAGATAATGCTAAAGCCTATAATTATAGGCCTACAGTTATCACTTCAAAGCAAATTGGAAAGCTTCTTGATTCTGGTGGTAGATTTTTGATTAATTACTATGATTTCCTAATTTTTGTTCAGTCGTCTTAATTTCATGATTCGGGGTGAGGTGAAGAATTTATTTAATCTTGCCATTATTCTTAGGTCAGTTGAAGGTTGTAGGTTCAACTAAGATAATCTATTTTAATTTCTCATTTATGTGTTATTTCTTAAACAGAAATAGCTAATAACTATGATATAAGGTGATTATATATTATGTTGGGAATCCTATTTTTTTTAATCTCATTTTTCTAATATCGTCTTGAATGACATGTGACTTTGTCATTACTCATCATTCAATTGGTAATTTAAAATTACGATGTTGTTAAAATTCTAATTCACCAATTATTGAAGGGTGACAAATATTAAAAAAGTGGTATAAGAGGTGATATCGTGGCATTATTCATGATATAATAATATCTCTATGTAGGTTTTGTGATATTAACATATAATCTTATCTCATCAATATAAATATAATTATATGATGATATGTATTGTATTTTTATAAATCATAATCTATGAGAAGTTGTACTATATAAGAAAGATAAGGGACTTGGAAGGACCATGTCCTCGTGGTCCCATATATCATCCTTTTCTACCACTTTGATCAGAAGAGAGGGAGATATATACTAACACTGATCAGCTTAGCATGCACATACACATCTATATATATATATATATGCATATATTATAATCTGCGTGGAAAGGAATGTTAGAAGGAGCTCCCTTTAGTCCAATACAGAGGGCTAAGGAGTGTGTAGAGCTGCCATTTCATGCATTTTGGCTATCCTTAATGTTTTCATTTTGGCTAAGAGAGAATATATAGAGAAGTTGATCATCCATATATATGATATACGCAACACAAATGTTAAGGATTTTGCCAGGTGCATGGCGCGGGAGCAACTCCTTCCGCTTCCTTGGCTCGCCCATTGGACTGAAGGGAGCTCCCCTTAATTTCGATCTCTTCACTTCACTTCTCTCTCCCTCTCTCTCTCTCTCTCTATATATATATATATATATGTATTTGTATATGTATATGTCTATACAGTCTTTCGTTTATGTACGATTACGTTTTCAATTCCTTTTTAAATAACGTCTCATATACTTGCATAAAGATACAATTTCTACGTGCTAATGCGTTTCTCTCCAATCCCATTTGCAGTCTCTTCTTTTCTTGATTAGCATTATCATTCATATCTCATGTTGCTTACTTTGCTCTACAGGATCAGTGATCGATACACGATATATTATTTGTGTTAAACGTGGCAAATCACGCTTTCCTCTAAATTCTCCATTGTCGATTATCTGAGACGTTTCTTCTTCCGAATCAAGAACAAGAAAAGGAAAGAAGGAGTCCCGACTGGGAACATATCAAAGCACAGCATGGCTCTATGAAGGTGGCAAGTCTGATCGAAGCATGACATTCAAGTAATAATTCATGTTGGTCCCTATTTTTGTACTAGATTTCTTGTACTTCTTTGATGATTTGTGTTCTTATTGGCGAATATTGATAGATCAGAAGTTGTAACCTCAAACCATTTTTTCTATTATATATAGATATATATAGGTCACCAATCCAGAAGTTATATATTTATTTACTTTTACCTAGGTATTTTTTTACCTATATATATATATATATATATATATATATATATATATATATATATATATTGGTGCTTGAAATCACGTTGTTGTAATCATAAATAATAAAACGAAAAAACTAATTATCATGTATAATTAAGTGTATTTCTCTTCTTCCTAACATTAATTTTCCACCGACATAAAAGACTGCCCAGTGCCATAACCATGTTCTTGAGCATCAAAAACGAATTGAACACAACTGAAAACCAATCAGTTCTCCTCAAGCTTTTTTTTTTTTTTTTTTGATTAGTTGACATATGTACTCTAATATATATTATTTATGAGCACCAATCCAGTAGACATTTTTTTTTTAAACCAATGCATAAATATCGTTTTTACCAATTAAAATTTATCTTGTATATTTTTTAATAGTAAAAAGTAAGTGAAAAATAGTATTAATGATGCACATCTTTTCATACACATCATTATAATCGTTAGATCACTATTAGATAATGATTCAATAGCTAAAAAAAAATACCTGCACATATTTTTAAAAAAAATACCATTGGCGACCATTATTTATATATATATATATACATAATTAAAAATAAAAATTAAAAAAATTGAAAAAAAAAAAAAAGGAAAGAAAACACACACGCATTACCTAAAGGACAGTTTACTTCCATTTTTATCTCTTTGATAGCACTCGAAAAATATTTCCCTTAACTGATTACAGTCAAATCCAAAAATAGAATAACTAGAAAATCTCGGAAGAAGACAAGTTCAGCAATATCTTTATCATGTCGCATAATAGTAAACAGGAGTGTATTGTTGCTAATTGCAATAGTCTCGACCTGAACACATAATAGTTTATCTTATGGGAGTTACCATCAATGACCGATCAAACAACACAACACGTTGATTTGTTTAAAATCAATTATGAATCAAAAACAATAATAAAAGCATGTCAAGACAAGAATATTAATTTATTTATTTATGTGAAGAAATTTGATTCAGGGTCCTGTCCAAATCTTTGCCAGTAAAATCTAGGACCAAAGACCAGATCCACAGGTCTGCACATTACAAGACAAAAGAAAACAACTGTGGATGACGGAGTCTGAGATAAAAGTAAAATAAGAGAACAACAATAAAACCAAAGGGTAATTGTCCCCCAACTGCCCTCCACTTCGAGTATTTCTCTTCAGACCATATTTAGTCACCTACAGAAAAGAAAATATG
This sequence comes from Trema orientale, assembly GCA_002914845.1. NCBI lineage: Eukaryota > Viridiplantae > Streptophyta > Magnoliopsida > Rosales > Cannabaceae > Trema > Trema orientale. Next base: position 903,310 of record JXTC01000051.1, read on the forward strand.
TCAACTTTTCCGTTTATCTTAGGTCTTAGCACCATATGGCAGGACGTGAATGTAAAAGTTTTACTGAATCGACAATCAAAACAAATAGCAATAAAGCCCAGTTATCATGTTATTTCAAAAATGAAAAGGAAATCCCATACTCTGCTAGAATCTAGTAAATCAACCATAGCTACATAAACCAGCAAAGAGGCAAACAAATATGAGACTTGGGTTCAATTACGGGAAATTATTACAGGAAACTCGTGTTTTGTCATTTTTTAAGAAAGCCCCATACTTTAGAACTATTCAAAGAACCTCTAGAATTAGACTTCAAAAGAACCCCCTTCAAATTTAACCACTTATCAAATCTATCCTCGTGTGTTTTAATTTAAAAAGAAAAAAGACGTGAATGACTAAACCCTCAATGAAGAAAAACCTTATTTGTTTTGGAACTGCATATCACTCTTTCCAAGCATCAATACCCATTATTGGAGTGTTAAGAGGTCATTTTAGAAGTAAAATAATAAATCCCTTTATTGGTGTTTGGAAACAGGAATATGCAAGTCCAAAGGGGACAATACATTGCATACTAAAGAGTATTTTTGTCATTCCAACTCTTCCCCTTATGAGAAAATGGATAAATTTGATGGATAATTAAATTCAAATGAGTTTTTGATTTAAAAAAAAAAAATCCAATCTTTGAGCTCTCAAATCATATAGTTCTTTCCTAAATATCGTCTTTATATATAGAAAAATGCATTATAAGGATCACATCCACTATGTTTCCTCTCAGCACAAAACACGGTTATTTAAATCTAGAAAACATATATATATATATATATATGTAGATATACACACACACATGACAACTCATGATCATGCAAACAAGTCCTAGCACCCAGATTCATAAAATGCTACTTTCAGTTAGCCTGGCTTCAAATAACATACACAAAGATGCACTCCGTTTCCTTGTTAAAGAAAACTTGTTCTGGCAACAAAAGGTTCAAATCTAAGGCCCATCTGATCCTATATTGCCCAACCAACACAAGGGGCAACTATTTTGAATCTATCTGGTAAACACACTACAAGAATACTTCAACAATTAAAAGCAAACAATAAATAAACTGCCAAAAAGAAAAAGGCGCTTTGTCTACGTAATAGAGACTAAACTTATGCTATTCTTTTAAACTGCCACACGATCCTTTTACGTGGGTATCCTTTCTGCTTGTGGTCATTTCTTCATCTGAAAAATTGTTTTCTAAGCTTTGAGTCCGAGCAATCAGCCATAAAGGCCTTGAGGAACAAGTGATGCTCATGCCGGTTTCCAATCAACTTCAACCATCACTTATTGCTGATATTATGCATTCAAATTTGCAAAAAAATGTAACTTGTGAAGGGACAACAAAAATATATGGTACTTTCTTTCCAGAACCCCTCCTCAGTTCAATCTTCTTTTATTTTGTATATATAATTTCTTTCAGATTTAGAGGTGATAAAGCATAACCAAATAATGAAATACATATGTTTACAACCAAATCCTAGATGGGATTGCTAAGGCAACTCTTAGCCAAAAACCTTAGGTTTGAGTCATCCTACCATAATGTTTAGACTATTGTTGTTATATAACATAGGGGCAACTTGCCCACCACAAATGTCAAGGAAAGCACATTCTTCCACTCATCTTTAATCTAGAGGGAAAAGAATGTGTGTGTGTGCGCAAGCAGACGCACCTCATAGTCATCTTTGCTTCAAGCCAATGAGCCTTTTTGAATGGCAATTCCAAAGTTATAGGCCTATATCATTCTAAAAGGCTCGTTGGCTCGAATCAAGGCAGACGATGATGTATCAGTAGTGGTCATTGGCTTATACAATACTGTCGAATTTGATTCGAGCCTGCGTGCGTGTACATGTGTGCGCACACGCCTGTATGCGTGTGCGCACGCGTGTGCGTGCATGCATGTGTATGTGTTTAGACATTTTAACCTCGACAAATATTTTAAAACAGAGACTCATGAAAGTAAGACAATATCATTGTGGGAGGAAATGGTGATTTGTATTTAAGGAAATTAATCAACTTTGGACAAATATATTAAGGTGAAAGGAACATAGGATACAACATAATAAAAAATGAAAAAATAAAATAAAATAAAAAAATATATTTTCTCTTCCATTTCACTCTATGAATGATTTCAACACTCATGTAAATCAAACCAAAGAGTGCAACTACAATTAACATAGAAGTACAAGTATTAAGAACTATTTTAAACTAGCTATACACATTTTGAGCTTAAAAGTCACACAATGTTACGCAACTACCTTGCCTTTATAAACAAGTTTTATCAATTGCTAAAATCAGAATAACTAAATTCACCAAACTAACATTCCCCTCTCATAAGTTCGTTCCAAGAGGGATTTTATATAGCACTAAACTTCCACTCTGTGTAGAATACTTAAACTAATTGGTAATTACAGAATACAGACCCTCAACTTCTAATCACTTGCAAGTTGCAACCATTGGCATATCACTTGTATTTTGCCCAAAACACTTCTAATTCTTTTATATCAGGGGTCTATAACCTACCCATGGAGATATTTACTTTCTATCCCTTAAAAGTTTCCTGTTTATACACCACTAAAACCTGAAAACTAAGAACATTACATTGCTACTAAAACTTTGTGTGGCACTAGATACCGAAACTGGATTTCTTATTTTCTTATTTCAAGCCATGCAGTGCTTATAACACAAAATCAACCATAATTAAAGCTTCTTTACAATAACAGGGTTCTACGAAAAGTAGCATTTTACAACCCACCGTACAACGCGTTTGGGGTATAAATGCAGGTAACTGAATTTACATAAAACTGCCACTAAAACAAACATTTCCAACACTAGAGGCCATTTATGTGAAGGGATTTGAAGACAAAGTCTCGTAAACAGACTCAGTATGTCACAAACAACTCTATGTTCAAATGGGTTCAGTTCCCTTTAAAAAAATCACCTACAATTAACAATCAAGCAACCTATGATTCAGTTCTCTCTAAAATCATCTACATTTAACAATCAAGCTCCCTAGCATAGGGCGCCAGCAATAATACCTGAACCGGAATAATTGAGCACAATCAAAGGCCACAGAACCACGACAGTAAACCCCCCTAGATACGTTCATTAACTTTTTGAAAACTTCAAATTGACAGTCTTAATATAAATTATACCATAGAACATTACCTATTTTGCAATTAAGTATCGTACATTATTGAATCGGCATAAAGAAACAGCCAGCAACAAACAAAGCTAAACTAATTAGCATTTAAGGTACCCATAACTTCATTGTTCTCACAACATACAAAGCTACCTACTGTCACAATGACTATCTCACAACATATAAACGAATAGAAACTGCACCACAACATCAATTGATAAGCATAACCATAAGAATACCTTAAAATAATAATCTGAACAACATAGAAAGTCACTCAGCCTCCTCTGCCTCCGCCACAACCTTGGGACCTGATTCACACCAACAACAACAACAAAAAAAAGAAAAAAAGAAAAAAAAAAAAACACACACACACACACACACACAGAGTCAGTAAAAATAACAACTGGGTATCTTTCTTTTAGGTCATATTGAAATGGAATTTTTTTTTTTTTTTTTTGAGGCAAAATTTGGGAAAAAAAAATTGAAAAAATAAAAGAGGAGAGACCGTGGAGAGAGGGATGACGGCCGTCCTTGCCCCAGCCGATGCCGCGGGTGGAATCGAGGTACTGTTGGACGAGGTGGCGGCACTTCTGGAGGTGATTGACGCCTTCGATGCGGTAACACCATTTCAGCTTCTCTCTAAGAATCTTGGCCTTCTCAATAGCGATCCACTTCTCCCTCACAAGGTGCTCCCTCATCTCCAGCATCGCCACCGGGTCCTTGTACGGATTCTCCGGATCGAAGTCGTCCGGCGGCGACTCATCGAACTCTACTCCCTTCTTTCTCCCCATTCTCTCTCTCTCTCTCTCTCAATCAGCCACTACTGCGCTTTGTGCTATGGCCTATGGAAAATGAATGATTCGCAGATAGATACAGTCCCAGTCCCCTGTGTCTGATTTGGGCTTTCAGTTTTTTGTGCTGTAAAGATTGTCCTTGGGCTCACTGATTTGGGCTTCTTAGTCAAATGGCCGAATTTTAGGTTCAAGTTTGAAAGAAGGCCGTTTTTAAGGGTTAAGTAGGCAATTATCACCTTTTTTAACTGATTAATCAAACTTAACACTACCATTAGACCCCTACCACTTTTGGAGGAAGAAAGACCATTCTACCCCAAAATGAAGTCAGACTAATCTGTCCAAAACAGATTTAAATCCAATTTTCTTCAGTTTTTCACTAGTTTTCTCATACTTACTCGCGCGGGAAATACCTCCACATCTGTTTCTCGCACGGAAAAACTATCCACAATCGGTGCCAATAGAAGGAGCTTCAGTAGTTTTTAATCGGATTTCGTCGTTCTCTGATCGAAGCTTCTTTGTCATGAATCTCAAAACGAAGCTTCTGCCCTATCGATCTAAAATAGGAGTTTCTCACATTTTACTTGAAGTTTTTTTCTCATTGCCTACAAATAAGATTGGCTTTGCTACAATCTTGAGATATGGTAGGATTGGTTTTGCTACAATCTTGAGATATGGTAGGATTGATTTTGCTACAATCTTGAGATATGGTAGGATTGGTTTTGCTACAATCTTGAGATATGGTAGGTTTTTTCCCTTTTCGGTTTTGTACTAATACGAAATTTATAGCATGGCCTTCAAATTGAAAAATAAATTGTTTCTATTTGCAACTATTAAAAGGGAAAGTAAACCTCCTCTACATTTTTATTTCAATCTATTGTGAAAATTATTATTTCTGTGCTATTTTTGTCTCTAATCAAAAGAATTTATAATGTTCTGCCGATTCAAATTCAGCATAAATTAACTATAGTGTCAACTGAGCACGTTCGTAAAGTCTTCGTTGAAATTTCTAATATGAAAATTTATCCTTGAATATTTCTCCTAATTATACCATTTGATTGTCTATCTTGCTAAGCGTACAATATAAGAAAATTAAAGTAATCAACTTTGTAGTATATTATTGAAACTTTGAGATAGTTGTATATTCAATTTTGACAAATCCAGTACTAATTTACTTTATTAGTGTATTTAATTCATGGAATTTATGAATGGGTTACCATTCAATGTATCTTTTCTATAGTTGACTCAAATGGTCGGTTCATATACAAATAGATAAAAACTTTATTATTTTCTCAGCTTTTTAGTGTAATCAAAATGGATTGTATTCTATTCAGAAGAGAATCATAGAGTGTATATTAGGTTTAGTAGGAGTTTTGGGAAGTGGCTGGTTCTAGAAAAAGAAACTTAAGAGAGTTCTTTATTGTTTCTTAGGAAGACAATTTGTAGTGACTATTTTTTTTCCTTGCTAATTTTTCCTATTTTTCTTAGCAGATTATGTTTCTGATTAAAGGAATTCACATAATTTTGTAGATTTGAAATCGGTTTCTCACTCGCCTCTCAGAAATAGGATCAATTTTGTTGGCAATCCTAAGGTATGACATTTGTTATTTCGGGTTAAGTTTTAGATTAATTTGGAATTAGTTGGTATGATCAGACTGGCATCTCAAGATTTAGAATCATCATGAAGGATTAACTTTCCATTAAAAGTGAGACAAGGTTTATTTTTGCTACCAAATGCTCCTCAGTTTGCTGATTTGGTACTTTATATTAATATTATACTAGTTTAGTTTTGGATGTCACAATAATATTGTAAGGTATCTCTTTGTTTTAGTTATACTTTTTTGTGTTTATTTCGTTGATGTTAATGCATAGCTACTTCTTTGATTCTTTTACCCTTTGTGCTAAAATTCTTTTATAGCTTATACCATTTTCTTGTCATAATGATATGCCACTTCCCCTGATTTAAGGGGGTTTTGGGCTATATGGCATGACTATTAATCTTAGTTTACTCATTTATTGTGACTTATTTGAGATAATCATTTGGTTTCTAAAAAGGAGTAGGCCTAAGTCTAAGTTCATTCTTTCTTTGTCATGCATTAACTTTGTATATGTATAGTAAGTTGCTTAATTATTATTAAATATGCTTTCAATACTTCCTGTGATTATCCTTATGTTTGCTTTTAGATTGACATAATTTAAATTGTATATCTTTTGTTTATAGTACTTTTGCCTTATTATTGATGTTGCCTACACTTATTAGGTGATTAGAATTGTTATGTTTTTGCTATTTTTCAATTTTAACAATTAAAAGCATGGAGAAGTAGTTGGACATGCTCTAAATTGTATATCGTTTGCTTGGAGAATTTTTAACTTTTGGCAGCTATCCCCACTTATAAGTCATTAAATTATGAGGTGGTTGGCAAAATGGTCTAATTAGATGTGCATATTTGCACAAAGACCTCATTTGGTTAATTATTAGTTGATTAGACAGTCTCATTATTGAGGTTAGTATGAGGACTAAAATGTCCTTAAATAATTTTTTATATTTTTTCTGGGAATATTTTTCTTTTTTTTTTTTTTGAAAGCATAGAATGCTTTTTGATACATACGAAATAATACTCTTTCTTTTTTGAAACCACAATTATGCTCTTTTTTTCCTCTTCCTCCTTCTTCCTTCCTCCCTTCTCCCATTGACTAGTTATCTCTTCCTCCTGCCTCCTCCAATGGGCTTTTGTTATACCTGAAGAAAGTTGACCACCGCGGCTTTGTCAGTCTTCTATATCTTAGCCAACGCACAACTAATTGCTCAAGTTAAAGTAAGAATTACATATAATTTTAGTTTGATTTAATTTTGTTATGTTTAAATTCATAGTTCTTTATAGTTGAGAGTAAAGTAAAAGAATAACAAAGAAAAATTGTCGAGTATTTTAGAGCTTTAGAAAGAGATCTGCAATTAGAGTTACTATTGAGGAAATTTTGGACGAACGAATACGATTTGCCCAGAATTTATCCAGTATGCTATTGAGTATCCAACACTTTGTCAGGTACTCAACAATATGTTGAGCAGTCGATACCTTATCGCGTGCTCAACACAATTTTTAAGGCTCGACAATGTACATTTATTGGGTACCCAATGACATGTTGAGTGGGCGATACCTTGTAGGGTGAACGATATCAATTTTGGCACTGAAAATGTACGTTTCAATACTAAGTCGAAAACATGTTGAGTACAGTTAAGTCAATCAGATAGATAGATCTAACCAAAAAAAAAAAAAAGATAGATAGTTGGACTGCCTATTAAGCAAGGTGGAGTGGTTGTTGAGCAGGCTCGAGATGGTGTCAAGCAGGCTCGACTAGTGACAGAGCCAGAATTTTTGGTCAGGAGGGCAAGAAATACAATAAACATTTAGATAAAACTTATAATTATAAAGTACTACAATTGTTCTCGACGGGTTATCATATTTTGAAAATATTGGATAATAACCTCATTATCAAGATTTTTGAAAATATCTCTCTCAATGTAGATAAGAAAACCATCATTCATCCATTCATCTCCTATTCGATTGCGTGATCGATTCTTCATAATATTCATAGCAGAAAGCACTCTCTCCATAGTAGTAGTGGTAGCAACTGGTAAAAGTAAAGCCAATGTAACAAGCTGATAAATCAATAGATATACATAATTTTTTCTTGTCTCCACTATTTTTTGAGCAAGATCACCAATACTTTTCAAATTCAAGAATTGCTCACTAGAACGTATATCGATAATAAAAGTTTCAAGTTGATCATCAAGTACCACAAGATCTACTGAAGAAAAATCTTCTGGATAATACTCGGCAAAGTGGACTAGTTTTTTCTTGTCAAAAGCATAGAATGAATCATTTGGACACAAACTTGCCATACAAAGAAGCAAGTCAGTATTTACCTCATTGAAACGATTGTTCAACTCTTGAAGTTGCGTATCAATAGCAGCATAAAATAACTCCATACGAAAGTAATGCAAATTTGTAATAACTTGAGCTTTACATCGTGATCGACCTCAAGGAATATAGATGTCTTCCATGTTTGCAACAATGATGTCATGTTTTTCACAGAAAGTAGGAACTTGTTGAAGAAAAGAATTCCTTCCATTTTCCCGCATCATCTGTAGTTATTGCTTACATATTTTCACTAGGTTCATGGCGTTTACTATATCTTGATCTTTTCTTTGTAAGGCTCTAGACAATTCATTTGTAATTCCAAGCAATGCTCTCATTAAATGTAGACTGAATACAAAATCAAATGATAGCATAGAATCCAATAAGTTATTTGCTTCAGATCTTTATTCAGAGTTTGTTCCTTCCTCTATAATTCTTTCAAGGACATCAATCATAGAGGAGAACATATTAATCAAGCTAAGTAAAGTATCATAGTATGAATCCCAACGTGTGTCAGCAGGGTGTTCAAAAGATGTTTGTTGATTCTGGCCTCGCCCACTTGAGATCTCACTACTTTTGAGTGCTTCAGCAATTATGGCATCTTATTTCTCTCGAAGAATATCACAACTTTTAGATAAACCTCCAACAACATTCACTACACTCGTAACCAAACTAAAAAATGATGCAACTTGAATATTTTTCTTTGCCACAGCTACAAGAGCAAGTTAAAGTTGATGAGCAAAATTATGAATATAAAATGCACACTTGTTTTCCTTCAAAATAAGCATTTTAAGACCATTGAACTCTCCTTACATATTACTTGCCCTATCATATCCTTGTCCTCACAATCTAAATATACTTAGTCTATATCTAGAAAATAATTTATCAATAACATTTTTAAGTGACAAAGTTGTAGTACTAGTAACATATTCAATTCCTATAAAATGCTCAATAACACATCTATTTTTTTCCACATAACACAATACAACAGCCATTTGCTCTTTTATTGAGATATCACAAGATTCATCAACTAGAAGAGGGAAAAAAAAAAGCATCACCAATCTCTTTAATAATAACCTTGATTGTTTCGGCAGCTGCAGCAGTTATGATATCTTTTTGAACGTCAGATAGTGTCAGTTTGGCATTTTCAGGAGCATTTTTCAATGTAACAGCTTTTATATCATCATTATGATCAGCTAGAAACTGTAAAAACTCTAGAAAGTTACTTTGTTTCCTTAAATTTTCAGATTCATCATCACCACGAAAAGCGAGCCCTTGTTGTAAAAGTAAACAAATACAATCGATTGATGCAGTCAAGCAAGTTCGATATGTACTTCGAACTTATTCAGATTGCTTTGATAAAACCATCTGAATATGTTACTTTTTGTTCATCAAGTCTTCACATTTCTTCCAAGCTTGGTTATGAGCGCTATTAGGACCTCCAATATGTTTTTGAAGTCTTTCTTTCTTTTTCCAATTTGAAAATCCTTCACCAACAAAAGAATTACCACTAGCTTGCTCTCCAATAGTTGGTTTAAACGGATAACAATATAAGCGGAATGCAGTATCTTTAGCTATACTATATTCTAACCATGTAGCATATTCATCAAACTAAGAAGGAATAAATCATCTTGGTTGGTTTACTTGGCTTCCAAAGTTTGTGTAAGGAAAAGTATGACCCCGAGGCTAGCAAGGACCATTTTGTAAATATGCTCGTCAGACTTGATCTCGAATATTAGGATTATATTACAAAATTGGAGGTCTTAGTCTAGGATCAGTTGGAAGTTCTGCAAGATTGATACTATTATTCACACAACTTGATTTCGTACTGTCATTATTTTTTCCTATAGGAGATGGCAACTCTAATTTTCTTTTGTAGTATCTCTCTATACCTGTACACATCGAATTTGATAAAAATAAATTGCTATATTTGCTCAGTTTTCTAAAACAAATAGTTCTAACAAATTACTTCATACAATATAAAAAACACACTATACAACAACATAAGGATCACTAATCATTAAATTTATGATAAATTATAGTCTAAATTATTTCATTTGTATTAATCTTTGCTAAGTTTCATTGATACGCTTCATAGGCACAACAATTCATCAATAAGTCGAGAGTTATATATTATTGCTACCCACGATAATAAAAAGCATATAAGTAGATCAAATATAAATGATTCCATTATCAATCTTATCATCTTTAATATTATTACTAGTATTATAATTATTCTTTAGCTAATATATAGTATATATACAGTATACTATCTCAAAACAAAATCACCACCGATTGAAATTCCCAAGTCTACCGTTGAACATGAATTCTAATTCATAACTAAACTATCGATAATAATCAAATATGGCTTTTTTTCACTTTTAAAGAAACAAGCGATGCATCCTATTTCATAAACAACTAAATAAGGAATTGAAACCCAATTCTCAAATTATTTTATTTTTTTTCAGTTATTGTATTGATAATTGATAAATTGAGCAGTAAAAATATTTCTAATCATAGAATAGAACAAACAATGTATAATCATCAGATAATAAACAATAACCAAAAGATTAGATGAGTCTAGATAGAACTTTTATATCATTAATCTTCTTCTTTTTTCAATATTGGTGACGATTGAAGAAGTTAATTCTGTATTTTTGTGCTGAGTAACGAAGTAGATCGTAAACCTCAAGGAACGACAAAAGAAGAAAAAGCAAAACAAGTGGGCAAGAAAGAAACCAGTTAAGTGAGAGGGAAAGAATTCAAGAATGAAGAAACCATAATCTGTCCTCCCAACTTCCCTATCTTTTCCAATTTTCAACCCCTTATTTTCTCTTCTCAAAGGTAAAGCGTAAGCCGTAAGGTGTCGTCTCCTATTCCAGTTCCACTCTCACATGTTATAAAATTCAACACGTTTTATTTTTCTTGAGCAAAATTCTACATGTTCTAAAAATAAAAATGATGTTGTTTTAATTAATGCCTAAAGTTTTAAAAAATAAATAAATCCTAATTCCTAATTTAAATCTTTTTCTTTTTAGATAATTTTAATTTAATCTTCTTTTTAGGGATTTTTTAATTTAATTTTTAGAGATAAAATAAGTTTTAAATTATATTGGAGGTTGGAGTAAGGTAGATTCTATATTAATTTTGTGGGGGTAAGAGTCTAATTTATACAAAATTATATGCACCTTCTAAATTAAAAAAAAATTGGGGGGGGAGGGGGGGGAGAGGGGGGGAGCACCACCCCCTTGAGCCTATGTTGGCTCCGTCTTTGGGCTTAACATGCTGTCTTGTCAAGTAAGAACAATTTGGTGTCGAGCCAATTTCGACACCCTTGTTGCTTGTCTTCATTATATTCTATGAAGTAATGATTTGAATTATTTACATATGATGAAATTTGATATGTATATCATTTTGTCTTAATTTTCTTATTTATCAAAATTTGTTAAATATTTATTATGTATTCTTTTTTTTTCTTATGTGGAAAGAGAAAGAAAACTCGTGGAATTGGATAGGAAAAAGCCAACGATCAAAAGTCATATTGGTTAAAGACAATATTACCATACAAGAGTTGATAGAGAAAATATATAGAAAGACTGAAGTCGATTATAGCATATTCGACATCGAATTGAATTACATTCCATTTGCTATAATCAAAGTTAAGCCAGCCACAGTTAAAAATGATGAAGACGTTGCAAGTTTTATTTCAGAGCAAAGGGATGGAAAAAAATATTGAGTCCCGCTATGTGTGACGCTTATAAAGAAGAAGGAGAATATATATGGTAAACAAATAAATGTTCCCGAGTTAGATAATTTTTCAAATTATAGAGAGGATAATCATAGTAAAATTAATGGACATGGAACAGAAGATAACAATAACATTAATAATGTCGGTGACCATGATGATGATGATGATGATGAGGACGACGGCAGTGGTGGTGGTGGTGGTGGTGATAATGATGATGATGATGTTGATGATGAAGATGAGGATGATGTGGATATTAATGACAATGACCTTAATACTAATAAGGTTGATAACATTGATGGCAATCATAAGAAGGACAAGAATAACAATAATGAGGACACAAATGTCCTTATTGAGCCTATTATTGGTGATGCATCTACGATAAATCCGATGGTCTCATCCAATAGAGTTTATACTCGTGATGATAGTGCCTACATATCTAGTATTCCTGATGCTTGTTTGGCACATCATACCACAGAAAATAATCATGATTCGTAGATTCAGGTTGTAAGATCACTACGGCCACCTTATGAGGGAACTTCCAATGTACCATCTATTCATAGTTATAATAGAGTAAATCAAGTAAGTAGCACACCAAACTCAATTTCTTCAACAAGTTACGAAGAATTGTTTAAAGTTTGTGACTACTTTATTGATAAGAATGATTTGAAGATGAAATTATATATGCATGTTTTAGAAAGAAACTTAGAATTCAAAATAAAGAAATCAAACAAGAATACATTGGTAGTAGTTTATGTTGACCCAAATTGTAAGTGGAGGATTCGTTCAACAAAATCATCTGGCAGTAACTTATTTACCATTCGAAAGCATTCAAGTGATCACAATTGTTCCTTGGAATTGTGACAAAATCACCATCGACAAGCTACGAGTTATGTAATTAGAGATCATCTGACGTCAAGGTATGAAGATTTGAAAGAAGGACCAACTCTGCAACAAATAGTTAATGAGTTGTCCAAAAATCTACGTGTTAAATACAGTTATTGGAAGGCTTGGAAGGCTAGGACGTGTGCATATAACATTATCAGGAGTTCTCTGAGAAGTAATTATCTGAAACTCCCATCTTACCTCTACATGCTTCAGAAATTCAGTCCAGGTACATATACTAGACTTGCGCTTGATCAAGAAAAAAGATTCAAATATTTTTTCATGTCTTTGGGGGTTTGTATTAGAGATTTTTTGTTATATGAGAAAAGTAGTATCTTTAGATGGAATGTTTTTGACAAACGAATGTGAAGGTACTTTGCTCATTGCAACTAATTTTCAAATTTATCCCTTTGCATTTGGTATTATTGATTCAGAAAATGACGCATCATGGAAATAGTTTATGAATATGTTACGAGATCAAGTACTTGATAGCAGTGACTTAGTATTCATTACAAATCGACATAAAAGCATTGAAAAAGTAATTGCAGAAACATATAGAAATGCACACCACATAGTTTATATGTGGCACATAGGACACAATATCAGGAACGAATTTAGGAGTTCTGCTTTAAAGGATTTGTTTATAAATGCGGCAAGTGCTTATAGATTGTCAGAATTCATCAGTCTATTCACCAAGATTTCTCAGAAGCATCCAAAGCTTGCTACATATCTCCAAAAAGTAAAATTTAAGCGTTGATCAAGGGCTCATTTTCCCAGTAATCGATTCAATATAATGATGACCAATAATTCGAAGTCACTAAATTGTGTTTTCAAAGTAGCTCGACAATGGCCATTAATTCCTTTGCTTGAGGAAATAAGAAGTACACTACAAACTTGGTTCTATGATCGTCGTATAAAAGTAGATTCATGTAGAACACCACTTACAGACAAAGCAGAAAATATTATAAAGGACAAGTTTAATGATACATGTAGAATGACTGTTTTTCCTGTTAATCAATTTGAATTTCAAGTTAGAGGTGAAAAGCTTGATGGACTTGTTAATCTTGAAGAACATAGTTGTACATGTATAGAGTTTGACATTAACAAGCTTCTATGTTCTCATGCTATTGCTGCTACAAAGCATCGAGCAATAGACGTGTATAGTCAATGCTCAAATGTCTATCGCACTGAGTTTTGGAGGTTGGCATATGCAGAATCTATTTATCCTTTAGCAATAGAAATGGATTGGGATGTACCTGAGAATATTAAGGCTATATTTGTTGATACACCTGTGAAGCGCAATTAAAGTATAAGACCAAAGATGAAGAGATTTCATTCCAAGGGAGAAAAAAAGAGAAAGAGTAAGAGTTCCACAACTGCATCAACCAATAATATGGGAAAGAAAAAAAGCTCTTCGGTGGAAGTTCCAAAAAAGAAGAGAAAATATTCAAAATGTGGAATTCTTGGATACAACAAAATTTCGTGCCAATACGGTATCCCATCAAGATCAAATAATCCTAGTGCAGTGTGAAAAATTATTGTCCTCATTGTTATGTCACTATGGTTTGTTTATTTGATTTTTGTAGCGTCACTTTTATTATTTGTGTAATTTACAATGAAATTATTATCCAACAATTCAAATGTAATATGAAATCTCGTTATTCCCATATATTATTTTCCAACATATATAGGATTACATAACAATGGTGTTTAGTTACAAAATATCATCTTTAGAACGAACAATATATTTATCTGGTTACTCAACGTCCTGTCTAGATCACTCAACCGATGGTGTCTGGTAACTAACAACATGTCTGGCAAGCAATCTGAGACTGCAAAATATTCTCGACACGATAGTCTGGTTACTCAACTATATATCTAGACCACACAACGTTATTTTTCGGGTACCCGACACATGTGTCATGCCTGTTATCCTAGCACCCAACAACCTTGTTGAGACAATTCCACAATCCTAATATAATTACTCAACAAAGACTCGTTGAGTACAATTCAATCAAGTCAAAATGGGGAATTTTTTTAATAAATATGTTTTTTTTAAAGAATTTTACCACTCTTCATTACAATCTTAAATTTTTATTTATAATCATAATTGCCTCATTCTCAATCTTTTGAGAAAAATGATAGAAATAACTTGTATTATGTTGATAAATAGGTACTATGATGCTTGGTCGTACCAACTATGACTCAGATTTAAAAAACACAATTAATAAATACATTTTGTATAGAATATTAGCTCTTCTTAAGTGGCTTTCTTGAAAAAAATAATTAAAAAAACATAAGTGGTTTGTTCTTAACATGATAATGTGGTATCATCATGTTTTGGGGCACCAAGTATAGGTACTAGTTGAAAATAAAATTATCAATTGTAATGTTAAACTCTCGTTTTTTAAAGTAAGTACCTTGTTATTTTAATGACATAAATGGCATTCTTTTATATTCATATTAGAAGGAAATTTCCACTTTTAATTATCAATGTCTTGTTATTTTTGTCATAAATGACATCTTTTATGTTCATATTAGAAGAAAATTTCCACTTTTAATTATCAATGTCTTGTTATTTTTGTCATAAATGACATCTTTTATGTTGATAAAGAGATACTCAATAAGGATGTTTGCATACCCAATAACCTGTCTAGACTACTCAATACGTATGTCAAGTAACTAGGATGTTGTCTAGACTACGCAACAAAGTTGTCTAGTTACTCAACGATATTTCCGGAGTGCTCAACATAGTTGTCGAGTGACCAGACAATCTTATTGAGCCAATTTCCCAAAGTGTTTTGGTTACTCAACAAAATTGTCTGGTTACTCAACAATATTTCTGGAGTACTCAACATGGTTGTTGAGTGTAATTCAATCAACTAAAAATGGGGAATTTTTTTTAATAAATACGTTTTTATAGAGAATTTTACCACTCTTCGTTACGATCTTAAATTTTTATTTATAATAATAACTACCTCGTTCTCAGTCTTCTGAGAAAATTGATATAAATGACTTATATTATGTTGATAAATAGGTACTATGATACTTGGTCGCACCAACTATAACTTATATTTGAAAAATAAAATTAACAAATACATTTTGTATAGAATATTAACTCTTCTTAAGTGGCTTTCATGCAAAAAATAATTTAAAAAATATAAGTGGTTTTTTTCTTAACATGATAGTGTGGTATTATCATGTTTTGGGGCACCAAATATGGGTATTAGTTGAAATTAAAATTATCAATTGTACTGTTAAACTTTCCTTAAATAGCCTTCAAGCGGAAAAAAAAAAAATAGGGGCTTATTCTTAATGTTGATAATGTGGTATTATCATATTTTGTGGTACTAAGTATGGGTACTAGTTGAAAATCAAAATTATCAATTGTAATGTTAAACTGTCTTTTTTAAAAGTAAGTACCTTGTTATTTTAATGACATAAATGGCATCTTTTATGTTGATATTAGAAGGAAATTTCTACTTTTAATTATCAATGTTTTATTATTTTTGTCATAAATGACATCTTTTATGTTGATAAAGACTTCAATAAGAATTTTCGCATACCCAACAACCTGTTTAGACTACTCAACATATATGTCAAGTAACCAGGATGCTGATGTATAGACTACTCAACAAAGTTGTCTGGTTACTCATCGATATTTCTGGAGTGCTCAACATAGTTTTCGAGTAACCAGATAATCTTATTGAGCCAATTTCCCAAAGTGTTTTAGTTACTCAACAAAGTTATCTGGTTAATCAAGAATATTTCTAGAGTGCTCAACATAGTTGTCTAGTGACCAGAAAATCTTGTTGAGCCAATTTCCAGAAGTGTTTTGATTGCCCAACAAGCTATAAGGAACACGCAACACGAGTGTCTTCCTAATCAACTATTTGCCTAGACTGATCAACATTGTTGTTGAGAATCTTAATACCTTCAGCTACGTAAAATTTCATCAAATAAAAACCAAATTCGAGCACAATATTGACATTGTCTAAATAAAAGCCACTTGTAATATCAAACAAAGTATTGTTCAAGATAATATCAAACAAATTCTTAAAGGTCCCAGTCATTGCTATAAATTTCACAAGCTATTTTTTTCCTTAAAGAATACAATATTGTCATCATTAACATTGTTAAGGCTCTCATTAGTTATGTGGAATTCGATGTGCTTGATAGCATAAATCCTACAATTCCCACTGCATGCAAACAAAACAAGTAAGAATCCATTCAAAAAAAAAAAACAAATAAAATCGAAAACTATGACATATGCATCTACAAGTCTAGGTACCTCCCATGGTTTTGAGGAATGTCATACATCCTCTGACATATAAAGTACTCGAGCATCTTGTTGTTATACCTCCCAAACTTGCCACTTTGACGCATCAAATATGGAATCATCCACCTAAACGGCTCCAAAAATTGTTTCAATTCTGAATCCTTAAATATTTTTATTTTATTGTCAAAAACTAATATTGTCCACTTATTTAACTGGACTGCCAAAGATATCCAATGTCTGTTTTCTAAGTTGAATGGAATATAGATAATATAGACATTCTCCCAATCTTTGTCTCTAAGTAGCTTCTCACCATTAACATATTTGATAAACTCGGGTGTAAAAACATAGTTTTTATAATCTCCAACATTGGAAAATGTTTCCCAATGTCCCTTAACCCACTGACTAAATAGATCATCAAGTATGGCAACTTTTCGATTAAAGAGGTCAAAATACTCTTGTGACCTTTTTCTCAGTCCACGTAATGCTCCATCCATGTGTTGTATTTGAAATATTAAAGATTAAAGCATAAACACGTGAAACTCCATACGCAACAAATTAGATCACAAGATAATGAAATTTTATGGTACTCAATCAACGTATTGTACTTACCTCGCCTTCTAGCCATGTTCCTAGTTATATCAATTTTTATAAGAACTCTTGTGACACACTACACGTCCCACAGTCAATAAGCTTACTATATAAGCACATGGCTAAATTTAGTCATAAAATGTTCAATGATAAATCATACAATACTAAAAGAAAGTCTTAAGTACCTCGTGTTTTTTTTATCAAACCACATCGTAAAAGCTTTTTTTTTTTTTGTGGTGACCGATTGCACGAAATGGATCAAACTTGCACCCGTCTCCTTTTCTAAACTTTCTTCTTTTAGTCGATTCTATATACGGTGTTAAAAGTACACGGGCACGCTTTTTGTTCGGACTGGCCTAGAATGAGGAGATACCACCTCGACATTATCATCTTTTTTGCAATCACCATTATTATTTTGAGTAGGTGGGGTCAAATAGCTACATGTATCTCTATAGTACAATGATCAAATTTCATGTTACAATCATCGATATTTGCCTTGAGTGGATCATTTCTCCTTGCGGGATCCCGCATTATCATTGATATGATAAGCTCTGACTTGTCATTCTTGCTTTGCAACTCAGACAACACCTTTTTCTCAAAAATGGTTTGCCTCTCAAATAACTCATTAACAGCAATGTCCATTTTACGTTCTATTTCTAGAAAATGAGTGTCAACCCATTTTATTATAACCTCACCAGACCGTCGGTTAGGAGTAGAATATGCTTTTAAATGCCTATTGTTCTCTTCATTATGATAATTATTATTCTCCTCACAGGGAGAATCTGGAATGTGAATGTTATCTGTATGGGAAGAATCTGGATTGTCAGTCTTACATCTAGCCTCTTCTTTATGATTTACTCTTGACTTTCCATCTACAGTCAAACGAGGACCAGCAGCCTTTGATTTTTGGATAAATGAGTTGATCACATGATCCCTTTCATCATTGAATGATGCCATCATTTTCAATATAATGGCATTTTCAATTTTTGGATAAATGAGCAATGTCCATTTTACGTTCTATTTCTAGAAAATGAGTGTCAACCCATTTTATTATAACCTCACCAGACCGTCGGTTAGGAGTAGAATATGCTTTTAAATGCCTATTGTTCTCTTCATTATGATAATTATTATTCTCCTCACAGGGAGAATCTGGAATGTGAATGTTATCTGTATGGGAAGAATCTGGATTGTCAGTCTTACATCTAGCCTCTTCTTTATGATTTACTCTTGACTTTCCATCTACAGTCAAACGAGGACCAGCAGCCTTTGATTTTTGGATAAATGAGTTGATCACATGATCCCTTTCATCATTGAATGATGCCATCATTTTCAATATAATGGCATTTTCAATTTTTGGATAAATGAGCAATGTCCATTTTACGTTCTATTTCTAGAAAATGAGTGTCAACCCATTTTATTATAACCTCACCAGACCGTCGGTTAGGAGTAGAATATGCTTTTAAATGCCTATTGTTCTCTTCATTATGATAATTATTATTCTCCTCACAGGGAGAATCTGGAATGTGAATGTTATCTGTATGGGAAGAATCTGGATTGTCAGTCTTACATCTAGCCTCTTCTTTATGATTTACTCTTGACTTTCCATCTACAGTCAAACGAGGACCAGCAGCCTTTGATTTTTGGATAAATGAGTTGATCACATGATCCCTTTCATCATTGAATGATGCCATCATTTTCAATATAATCTTGGCTCTCCTCGAACTCTAATGGATGCAGGATGCTTTCAATAATAATCTGTACCATAACATATAATTAATAAAAATAGTTTATGTACTCTATATCTTCTACTTGATAAGACTATCTACTTACTTAACAACCTGTTTGGAGAGCTCAACTGGGTTTTCGGATATCCGACACCATCGTCAAGAGTACTCAACAGGACTTGCTAGTACCCAACGTCCCTGTTGAGCCATTTTCCAGATGACATAAGAGTACTCAACATGGTTTATGGTTACCCAATACCCTGTTCGAAGCTCTAAATAAGGTATTGGGTAAAAAGATACCCTTTTTGAGCTTACACTTGTTTTTTTTTTTTTTTCAATGAATATTGATCTTATTCTCTATGCTACAGAATTGAAAAATTAACTAGTTACATGCTTTTTATTCCTTTCACACTGATCAATAATACTCTTGTTTTTTTTTTTCAGCTTCCAACGAAGGCAACGCAGAGTGGCATTCCCATCCAATCACTTTGCAATGGTCCTGCCAATGAAAGGTATTGCTTAATAACCTTACACCTACCACAATAAATAAGTAATTGATTAGAATTGCAATGCTACATTAGTATATTCTATCCTTGCACTAATATGAACTCTAACCTGTAAGACATAAGGGAAACCATATAGTGTGTAGGATGCCTTTGATTTCATCTCCTTTCTTTTATAATGCAAGGCTTTTTTCTTTGTATCCTTATTCAAATTTTGTAAAGTGATGTCGTATGATAAGGGATATTTGTTAAAAACCTCCAAGTCCTCAACAAGACTGATGTCTTCTTCTCGTTTATTATTTTTTTGCTCTTGTGAAAGAATGACTCCCCCCACACAATAAATCAAAGTAACTTTCAAATGGTCACGGTTTGTGTTAATATAATTCAGCTTCTTCTTAAACTTCCATTTTGAGTTATTCATCTTAATAAAAATTCTCTCTAACTCATCTATGGTAATTTTTTCATCACCAAAATAATCCACCTTCAACCTCTTTTTATATTTCAGTATATCAACTTCACGACTGCTTGAGAATGTTCTGCAATTAAGTCTGCTAATCATTGCAAACTCATGCATAGAAAACCTAGCTAGTTGCCTATATATATCAAACCATATCTCTTTAATTTTCTTAGTCTTTGCCTGCCTCATATTCAAAAAGTTCATCAATTGTCCACTTATTTCTAGTAGGTCCGGCAATTCTAAAAGGTGACCAAAACACGACTCTTTGAATCCTTGCAAATCTTCGGGAGACAAATGCTCCTTTATATTCCTAAAAATTTTCATCTTGTATAAAATTGAAACACGACCTGGAAAATGGTCGTCCTCATGCAAAATTGGACTTAATTTTAGAATATCTGAAGACAAAAGCTGCAAATTTGAAATAAAAAATTTAAGATTAAAATCTCAACAACACAAGACAATGTTTGACCATAGTGTTGAGAGTAGACAAAAACTTCTAGAATTTTAAGCTCAACAATAATCAAAACCTACATTAGGCACAATTGAGCTCAATGCTCTCAATCACGCTCAACACTCGATATCTTCTACTGTCAAGAAATTTTTTTTTTTTTCAATTTCAAAAAATATTACTTTGTAACGCCAACGTCCACTTAATATCCACAATCACATAATTAACAATAAAGCATAAATCTAATTGATTGAGGATTATAATCAACCAACTATAACCTAACCATCAATATTACAATAATTAATCAATTTTTACTCAAAAATTAGACTCACCAGTGCCCCGAGAGCCGTAGCCTTTGCTAGAAAAGATTTTTGTCTTGTCTCATTCAATACCGGCATTGAAGTTGTCTCCTTTCCTACTCATTAGTTGCCATTGTTGGAGATGATTGCTCTCACATTGGCACTGAGGTTGTCTCCTTTATTGGCGATGATTCCTCTGTTGCTAGTCTCGAATTTGTCCCTTTGGTTGGACATGCTTCCCCCTGCATCGACACTGATGAATTCTCCTCTAATTCCTTGCCAGACGTCTTTGATCGAGATGATTTATGGTACTTCTGAGCTAGCGCCCTCATTAGTCGGCTCTTTCGACATAGACGAAGAGCAGCTCGGCATCGTTTTCGGTGGTTCGACTGCCCGAAGGGAGGGCTTTCTTCTTTGACCGATTGTTACCTTTCTTCTGTGTTTTAATAAGTTTTCTAGTCATTGTGCGTGATCAAATGAGATAGACAGGCAATAATTGGAAAAGATGGAGGGTGGATTTCCGTGAACGACGAAATTAGGGTTACCCGCTACTGTGGACGACAAAATTAGGGTAGACAATGGGGTTTTTCAGTTTGCTACATAATGAAGGTGGTGGATTTGGTTTCACAGCTGAAGATGGTTATAGGTTTGGGTTCATTCCGGTGCTGGATTATGAAAGAGCAGCAGCCTAGCTTGGACTACATAGGAAGACTAAGAGTAATAGAAGATGGGTCAATACACTTTTTAGGTCTGTTTCTTTCTTTTTCATTTTTATTTTTTTTAATTAAAATTTCACTCGAAGGCTTTTTAAGTAATTTTGCCATGTCTGGTACTTAAGATGGACCACGAGCTTCATTAGTTTTATAATTAAGCCTTTTTGCAAATTTTAGTTTAAAAGGATTCTTCTTTCTAAATTATTTCTTAAACTATTTAGTTCTTGCTACTCGATATAAAGTAACCAGTGATTAATTTTCTATAATTTAGTCTATGAAGATAAACTAATTCCTTGTTTTGCACTTAACACTAAAATTCATTTGTTTTTGTATATATATGTGTATATATATGGGCACCACTCCAGTAGTTTTTTTTTTACATATCTATATGCATTTTTTTTACCTAATTAAAATTCATCATGTACATCTTTTCATGATAAAAAGTAAAAGAGAAAAAGAATTAAATAATGTGTACATCTTTTTATGTACATCTTTCTAACTACTCAAATTATTATAGCCATTAGAAAATGATTCAACGACTAATACCTATAGCTAGGTTAAAAAAAATACATACTAGATTAGGAACCTATCTATATATTTTTTCACAACGAAATCATATAGACAACAATTTTCTTATTCTATGGATGAAGATAGAATGATGATGGCAAGTACATTGATCATCAAATTAAGAGATTATAGTACAAGAAGGAATCATCTACATTGAATTTCTGGAAAAGAAAAAGTTACAATAAGCTACAATTGAGTACACTAAAGAACTCCATAAGAAAGATATTTGATCTAAAGTTTGGAACACCTAAAGTGATGACAATGGAAAATAATTCGAATATTTCATTCTACCTTTATTTGGTAAAGAATAAACCCTAATTTTAGTATATGCCCATTGGTTCTAGAGACTGAGAATGGACCTAATAGTGAAATGATGAAAAGGAACAATGAAGAAAGTATTCAGACTGAGAAAGAAAATCTTGATAGCAATCGTCATTTCCAAGATGAAAAAGAGATAATATTGTCACTTATGAAAGTGGAACTTATGGTAGGAATGTTACCTATGGCAGCAATGTCACCTACAGCAGGAATGTTTTCAACTCATTTGTTATATTTATTGACCTAATTATGGAGATGTAAATACTGACTGAACAAAGACTAGTAAATATGAAAGTTAAATATGTATCCAAAGACAAAAGTTTCTTGATACAATCGCTAAGCATGATAGCAATAAGAAAGAATTTTCAAGTATAAGGTGGAAAGATCAGATAAGAAAATACATTAGATAAGATGTACAGATGAAAGTTGCAAATGGTTTATACATGCAAGAAAATTAGGGAAAACAAATATGTCTAGAATTGTGAAATATAATGAAGTTCACACATGTTCATCGAACTTGCTACAATCATCTCATAGGCAGACTAGTGCTTTTGTGATAAGTGAATACGTCAAAGACTACTTTGCAGACTCAAAAGCAATATATAGACCAAAACAAATCATAAGTGAAATGAAAAAGAGACACCGTCAAAAATCAGTTTAACCCATTCAAGTACTTAGCAATAAAAAAAACTTCATAATTAACCTAAAAACTTCAATCTTCAGTTTGGCAAATTCTTGCCAAATGTTGGTGGCAATTAGCCTCATCATTCAAATGAATCCCATAATTATCTTAGATCTTTTTGGAGGAGTTCATATCCATTTTCATGTTTCTACTTGCCAGGTGCCCATAGCATTATTACCATCTTATTTCCGTAAAAAGGAATCTTGTTTGGTTGAATTTTCTCAGTTGGTTCACTCATCATCGAGAATTCAATAAACTTGGTCATAAATATGCCACAATCATAATTGTATTAATACACAAATATCTTAATGAAGTTAAAACACATATAATAAAAGGGGAAAAAAATTAAAAAAATGACTAAAAGATACTAGAATTAAAAAACATGACTAAACTAGTGCACCAATACTAATCCATTATCTTGTTGAGGGCAATCTTAGCTTATTTAACGTTAAAATGTATATATCCATTTCCAACATGATAACTATTTCTAAAATCCCAGAACGGTATATAGATATATAATAAATATAACATAGTAGCATATTTATTAACATGATTCATTATGTTAGCATCATGTTGAGCACTTTAATTGAAATCATATATAGCATTTCTTTTTTCAATATATCCAGAACTCCAAGATATTAATGATTATCTATCACAAGCATTGGCATTAGACTAAACCAACATCAGCCTAAAGTTTGTTCAACACATATATCCCATCACAAAATTACATAGTGCAGCTTTACACTCCAATTAAAATACATGGGAGATGTCTTCGTACTATCATATGCCTTCACAAAATAAAAATCAAAAACTCTACTAGAAGTTGTACTCTTCACAGCATACAAGTTTCGATGATAAAGAGCTTTCTTTTCAAAATAATAGAATAGCACATCAACATACTACATCAAAAGAACGAAAACTGAAAACTAATTATGAAAAAAAAAGAAGCCAAAATAAACAAATTTAAATAAGTTAAGATAAATAAAATATCCGATAGTAACTGTCCAGGTGGAGACAACTTGTAGAACTAAATTTTACTTAAGATAATATCAATTTTAAAATCAAACTTAGGATCCAATTCATCATGACCAGGATAAAAAAAATTTCTTGTCAAAGAGACAAGAATATTTGCATGAATAAAACTGTAAAGCAAAAATATAAAGAAAGTAAACTAATGATTTATAACCAATGGTTTACCGATTGTTAAAAAAATAAAAAATAAAAAATAAAAAATATTTGGCCCTCTTGTTTAAAGCAACGTTAATCCAATTTGAAAATTCTTGCTCTAAATTCAGAGATAATTTGTCAAAATGAGGTAGAAAAATAGACACCTCTTCCTATAATATGGGTCCTATAACATCCCTCTCCAATGTAAGGTTTGAAAGGCTTCAAATCCATATAAGGGGAAACATCTATCATAGGTAGAGTAATGATTCTATAACTTGCTCCACTGCCACTTTCTAGCTTTTTCTCAGCTACTTCAATACTACTTATGGGTGTTAAGGCCTCATAGCCATTACAAGTAGAAATATTCAGAGTTCCTATAATTGATTTTAGACTCAATTTAGGGTTCCTCACTACATTTGCATAAGTTTGTAGTGAAGCTTTTCATTCCCTTTTTCTTGGGTATGCGATACTTTAGAATTAACCTGTAAAAAAAAAGATTAAAAAAAGATAAACTTAAATACTCATTTAGTAAAATGGGAAAACCAGTGGATTATTATAATTAAACAAATGTAAAATATATTTAATGAAAAGAACAGGTGCAAAAAGCAATGATATGTTTACTAAACAAAAAAAAAAGACTAAATAAACTAAACTAAACTAAAGATAATAAGCTAGAAAAATTCTCACAATTACTTTTATGGAATCTTTAGTAGGAGATGATGAGCTAGATAAAATTTTTAGGAATATGGATATCAACATTAATAGTTTCATCATTTTCATTAGAAGGAGGTACACTTTTTGACTATTATTTTCTTACTGATGTAGACTGTACTATTCTTCAACACGGCTAAGGGAGTCATGGTGAGCTATTTTATCCTTAATTTCCATCAACATGTTAAATGAACTAGCAACTTAATTTGAAAGGATAGCTAAAAAATTCATGATAGTTGAAAGCTTGGACCGGACCTCAACATTAAAACCACTAAAATCTCTTTGCAATTCCTATAACATATTAAAAGACCATAAACAATCAAAACATAACTCAATAGACCAAGAAAAAAAAAAAAAAAAAGATCTATGTAAAGAAAAGTGGTGCATACATCAATGGGATCTATTCGTGTCTTCTTTGATAAATATTCTGTAGTTATTGGGATGAATCTCTTTGATAGTCCTGTGGATGATTTAGGTGCATGAATGATAGGTTGTTCAAGTACTTGAATGTTAGGTTCATCGACCTTTTTATATGAACTTATAGCTACAAGAAAATTCAAACAATAAATATAATAGAATAGTAAGCCCAAACATGCCAAACTTAAGGAACAAAATAAGTAAAAATTACAAATATATTACCTCTTTTACTCCTAAAAATATCAATGTTAATCTATCAAGATTAGGCTTCTTAGAATTGCTCCAATTTAGTATCTTATGTCTGACTTTGTTACCATAATATTTTCCTAACATAGGAATGACTTTGTATTCCTAAACTTGAAAGGCCATAGGAAATCCACAAAGCTTATAAGTAATTGAATTAGATTCATCTGGGGTCTTGAACTTAAGAGCTTCATACATAAATCAAATGGTATTATTAAATGATCGAAGATCCTAATAATACCCATTGAATTTATATTGATCTCACATGAGCCTCATTATGGAATCATCAAGTAATTTTTTCAGTTGTTTACTCGAGAGAATACATTCTACTAAAAATAATTAAGCTAATTTGGCAGTGTCCTCTTCACATAAAAATTTTGTGTTTCTAAAAAATTCTATTAAGTCTCATTTACAAAAACCTGAATTTCTAGGAAAATAAACCACCTAAATTTCTAGGAAAATAAACCTTCTTAATTCTAGGACTTTTCTTTTCCTTAGGAAATTCTCATTTCATGATTACTTCATTTTATTTAAGGCTAGTGATTGAAGCAAATTCGTTGATTGAGAACCTACGTACTTTACTCCTAACTCTAAACCACATCCCAAGACTATCTTTATATATAACCTTTCTTAAAAGACAACTGTTGAATATTTAGTCTGAAAATTCAATCATTTCAACATCTAAAAAATGCCCTAAACAACAATTCCTAAATATATCTAATTGGCGCTTTGTTAGTTTATCATTAATCAACTTTATGGGGGATAAAGATCGATAAAACAAAATCTTTATGTTAAAACAATCATCAGGTGGAAGACGATAGAGCAACTCCTACATAAATAATAGATAAATATTATATTATAAAAGCTTGTAATGAATTGGAAGAGTAAACAGAGAAATAATTACCTTTGAAGCTTTCGCTTTTTTTTTTCACTTTAACGTTTTTTGAACTGTTATTTGCTATTTATTTACCTTTATTATCAATTGTCCGAGTTTGATGCATCATAATAAACTATAAAATCAGATGGTTATACTGAGGGTATATGATCATATATGAAAATTTGAAGACATTAAAGGTTATAGTAGTAACGAAAATTAGTTAAAATAAGGAATTTAGGTGAAATACACCCCTTTAATACTTAGTTTTAGAAAATACACCACTCCCAATAGTTTTTAAGTAAATACACCTTAAAAAAAAGTGCAAAAGGATTTATATGTATCCTTAAATTGAGAGCACTAGATAAGGTGCCGAGTGCTAGACAATGTATCTAGTAACTCGACCTAAAACAAATATTTGTATGTTGAGTGCTAGATATGGTGTCGAAAGTGTTAGACAAGGGTGTCGAACGGCACTAGACAAGGTGTCTAATAACTCGACCCTTCTATCTAGCTATATCTAGACCTTTAGTAGGATAAGTGTTAGGAGTAGTTTTCTCTTTTTAATAAAATTAAAACTTATAAAAGAGTATTCACTAAAAAAAAATATTGAAATGGGAGTATTTAAAGTACACTATTTTCAAGGTGTATTTTGCCAAGAATCCCTTAAAAATATTTATTGGATTCTAATCGATGGAAATTAAAAATTACCAAAATCCAAAGTAAGAACTAAAATGCATATCTCATAATCATCAAAGACTTTAAGTTAAGTAACTATTTGAACTTCTAATTAAATATAATAAGCCCACAGCACATAGACAATCACCACACGAAAAGAAGAAGGATTTTTTTTACTTGATAAGTGAACATAAATGGCAGTGACATGCTAATATTTTATTTCCTTCTATAAGGAATCAATTATATAAATATTTTCATGGTCATGTTGAATGGGGTAGTACAGGTCAAGCTCTTATTTTAAAGTTGCAAAACTATCTTATGTATAACTCATCTTGACCATGATGAGATTTGCACCTCATTCACACACCTGAGATCATATAGTATGAAATTAAAAATTATAATAAGATTGGTTGATTATGAGAGAAATGATATCTAAAACAAAAACTAATATATATATATATATATATGAATAGGTGTCAAAATGATATACTTAATGGAAAACTATATCGTAGATTCAAAGTCAACCATAATATTAGTTAAATGATCAAATCTAAAAAGTGAACATTCAATTTCTGTCATAATATGCGAATTTTGGTGTAAATAAAATGAATCTTCCTGCAAACATATTAGATGGATTAACCACCATAAACAGCCAAATAAGCAAGAACGGAAAACACAATGCATTTGGCAATATCAATTCATTATCTTAATTTCCAAATGCATTCAAGCTAGTGAAATTAGAAAGCTAATAATTCATAAAAATAAGCATAAAAATACTATAATACAATTAGAAAACTCAACCAAATTTATTAAAAGACAGTGAAATTAAAAGGCAATTAATTCATAAAAATAGAGACAAAATATTATAATACATTTAGAAAATTCAACCAGACTTACTAAAAGACATTAGGTCTTCTAAAATATAAAAACTGAAAATGTGAAGAAGAAAAGAGAGAAGCAACAAAATTGGAAACTCGTGCAAAATTGGGTAAAAAAAATCTATTCTTTTAAATACACTATAGACGACGGCTGTCTATAATCATTTTTGTGAATCATTATAGATGATTGTTTTATCTAAAAAATGACGAGAAAACTGTCGTCTATTAAGATGACATTTTTTGCCAAAATAAATAAATAAATAAAACAAAAAGAAAAACAAAATAAACAACCAAACAAACAAAAAAAATCGTCATCTATAAGCTCCTAAAAGGCCATTTTTCCCTCTATTTTTAACGTTTTAGACGATGGTTCAAACCCGTCATCTAATCTCCTTAATTAAAGATGACAGGGGCATAGAGATGGCTGCCTTTATAGCAGTCGTATTTATCACTAGATCATGGTTAAAAAATGTTATCTAATGGGGGTATTTTATAGTAATAGTGATAATATATTATAACGTTATAGTAGGTATTATAGTCCACTACTTTGTCACATTATGCCTATTAGTATTAATTTAAGTAAAATTTTACTAATAAATACAAAATTAACTATTTTTTATCTTAATTGAGTATGTGATAATATGTAATATCCTTCTAATAAAGCCTATATACAAGCCATTATATTGCGTTACTATGATTAGATAAATTAAATTAATGCAAAATTAACCAAATATTACTAATTACATCATATAATAGTATGTAATAGTATTCTATAATGTACTACAGTACATTAATTTGTCAATTTTTGTTTAGAGGTATTAAATTAATGTAAAATCTCACTAATTAATGAAAAATAAGAAAATTTTATTTAAGAAAAGAATGTGATAGTATTTTATTAGGTCTTACGGTCTATCACTTTGTCAAATTATGATTAGTAGAATTAAATTAATTTGAAATTTTAATAAGTACAATATTAAGTAATTATAGTTTAACTTGAGCATATGTATTATGTAACAGTGTTCTACTAAGTAGTATATCCAGTACTACTTTATAATATTAAGCTTATTAGTATTATATTAATGTGAAATATTACTAATTAGTGAAAAATAATTAATTATAGTCTAACATAATTATGTGATAGTATATAATATATTATGTACTATAATACACCACTTAGTCAAATTATATATACTCGATATTAAATTAATGTAACATTTTACTGATTAGTGAAAATTGACCAATTATAGTCTACCTTGACATTATGATAATAAGTTGGGTTACCTAAATATAAGGTAAAACATTTTAACATTAATGTATTGTTTCAACAATATGTATTTAAATTATTTATCTTATGGTAATATACATATGACGTCATATATTTAAATATTTTATTATACATGTGAATATTCAATTAATTGAACTACTCGTGATTACAGACATAGTCTAGCAGTAATTACCAATACTTTCTTCTTATGTAGAGAGTTCTAAGTTCAAATCTCTCTTCCCTAATTCAAAAAAAAAAAAAAAAACAATTATATTACATAACTTTTAAAACACAATAAATAATTAAGATCTTAAATCATATAATTCTTCGAATTTTAACTTGATATATTTTAAGAAATAAAATAGGAGTTTATTAAATATGAAATAAGTTTATTCAATAAAATGGTGAGGATAAAATGTTTTCAATGTTCTCCTCAAAAATATAGAGGAAAATGTTGCTGAAACCACATCATATTAGATTTTGGCCAAAAATATCGTTTCAATGTACCAAAAAAATATTACCAAAAAAAAAAAGAAAAAAACTCAAAGTTGGGAGAAAAATGATCATCTCAGCCCCTAATTTTGCTCTTTCTCATTATTCAGTTTGTTTGAATTACATTATTTTCCTCTCTCAAAGCTGACTATCAATGTTTTCAAAAATATTTTCCACTAACAAAAGTGGTTTTGACACCCCCTCCAAAAAAAAGTGGTTTTGACAACCTAGTTCCAAGATGTGATTTTACTTGTCTTTTAGTAAGGGACAACATCTCTTAAACATCGTTTTAAGTACCTTAAAAGTACAACCATATATATATAGGGAATAAGCACAATATGATTTTTTTCTTTATCGATATGGAAATCAATTTTGACTTTTAGATTTTAATCTAATGATTATAATTAATTATGTTGGAAAATAATTAAATTAAAATTCAATGGAATTAAATGATAGCATTTATATTTGTAACCATCAGATTAAAATTCAACACTTAAAATCGGATTCTCTATCAATAGGGAATTAAAAAAGTACATATTTTATCAGCTCCTATATAAAAGTTAATTACACTTTTATACCTTGTGTTTTGACAGTTTGTTCAGTTTATATTTTGCGTTTTAGTTATTATCAACACTGACTTTGAAATTTAAAATATATAACAAATTTATACATGTATGAGTCAAATACTAATTTTAACTATTTAGTTTATTGAAATACCCTTTAAAATTTTTAACATATATATATATTTAAAAAGAAATTCAAGTTTAAAGCTTATTTAAAATTGATAACCAAAGCTACATACTAAAAATAGTAATATGTTTTTGCATTTTTTAAATTAACTTGTTAATATTTGTTATTTAATTAGTAACTTTAATTAGTTTTAAATAAATTAATTTTGAATGCATGTCTTCATAGTTTAAAAGAGTATTTTGACAAACTAAATTGTCAAAATTAGTATGACCTAATGAGAGTATATATTTGTCATAAATTTTAAATTTGAATGTCGTGTTCATAATAATCAAAACAAGCTAGAAATCGATCAAAAAGTTAAAATACAAGATATAAAAATGTAATTATCCCTATATATAATTCCAAGACTTGAAAGGCTTGAATTCATGACTAACTCATGTGAAAATGCTATGTTCTATTCTTTTCTTCTCTTAATCTGCCTCGTTAATATTTGGTTCATCTCTTTTCTAATATTATTTATAGAATTCCTTAAAATACCGACGAATAAAATCACTCTCAGTAATAATAAAGTTGTCATTTTTTTTTATTTCCCTTTTCTCCAATAACATTGTGTAAGCCAGACATTCTCTTTCTTTTTTTTTTTTTTTTCTTTTTTAACATTGTGTAAGCACCAATCTTATACTCACAAATGGAATTAAAAATAAAAAATAAAAATCTACTCTCCAAAATTTGTCTGCGTAAGTTCTTAAGCAGTGGTTGTTCAATAACCAATATCCACCGGACACGTGGCATCATCGCAGCGGTCAATCTTGTCAGAATTCCACATCGCAAACCCCAGACTCAACTCCAAGTCCAACCCGCTTGGACCCACTCTATCACCGGGCTTCGGCTCAACTGAGCCGCTGTCCACCTCTCCACTATCGGCTCCCCGGCTCAACCGCCGAGTTCCCTCCGAGTCGTGACTCGCCGGCGGTCCAGACAAAACCAACTGAGCCGACTCAGTCCCAAACTCGGTCTCCGACTCAAAATCCACCTTGTTCTTTCGCTTATTACCCGAGCGCTTGAACCGGCTCCGAGACTGAACCTTGCGAATAAGCCGATCACAGCCAGCCGAGCTCTCTCCCTTCGCCACGTGGCGGATATCGCATGCTCTGAGTTGACCATGCGAGCTCACCGTGCCACTCACTCGGCTCGCTGCCAGCTCATCAGAAACCGGCGTAATCGGCTCGCCTCTGAGAACGGCTTCGACGGCGGCTTCGCATAGGTGCCAGCTCCCAGACGAAACCAACCCGGCTGACCCGCAAACCGGGTTCACGATCCGACCGCAAGCTTCGTGGAGCAAGGATTTAAAAATCTCTGCCAAAAAAGAAGAAAGAAAGAAAGTAATTAGTTGTGTCGTTTTTGGAAATTAGTGTCGTTACAGGAGATTAGTGTCGTTTTTTGGAGATTATTACCAGGTCGGAGATGGAAGGGGCCGGCATTGATGAGGTTGATGAGGCCGGCGCGGCCGTAGAACTTGGCGAGGAAGAGAGTGGCGTTGGATTGGGATTGAGGGGATTTGATCCACTCGAGGCAGGGTCTGATGGAGCAACTCTGGCCGCACCCTCGCCGGAGGATTCGGCATCCATTGCAGCTCAATCGCATGGTATTTTAATTTTTGTTTGGGAAGTGAGAAAATGGGAGGGAAAATGTGGGAAGAAAAATTGGATTTGGGGACTTGGGTTTGGGTTTGGGTTTGGGGTTGAGGTTGAGGTTGAGGTTGAGGACTTGAGGATGAGGTGGGTTTTTGTAGAGGAAATTACTAGAAAAAGGAGGACATGGGTTTGTAATTGGGGAGGAGCTGGTGGTTTTCCAAGAAAACGGGGCAGGTTTTGCCCAACTCTGGTTTTTTGCTTATTTGCCTTTTTCGGAAGCCGACATGATATTACCCAAATTATTTTATTGCCCTTGTTTCCTTTTTCTCATTTCAAAATATTGATATATTTAATTAATGAATAAAATTAAGTGATAAGTGATCTATATATTTAATTGATAAATACTATTAATTTTATTAATAATAAATTTTAATTCACTAATTGAATCATGATAATCATATGCCATATTAAGTACAATAAAAAAATAGAATAATAGCTGATATTTCTAGCACTACCATTAGTATATTATATATACAAGCATAACGTTGATCAGTGTTCAATTTATTTTAAAGTAAAATCTGTAAAATTTTAGGCTGGTATTGATCCAATTGCTCAAATATTCCGCAAACCTATGTGTATTTTGAAATTATCTTATATGTTATTTTATTTACTATTATATACATAAAGGGCACCAATTCACTAAGTATTTTTTTTTAATTTTTACATAGGTATCGTTTTGGCCAATAAAAGTTTATCATGCACATTTTTTTATAATAAAATATAAGAGAGAGAAATAACATTAATGATGAACGTCTTTTTATACACATCATTGTAGTCATTGAATCACTATTAGATGATAATTCAACGGTTAAAAAAAATATCTACACATAAGTGGAAAAAAGAAAAAAACCTATTGGATCTGCAACCATACATATATATATATTTAGCTAGAGTTGTATTTCATTTAAAATATGAGCGAAGTGTAAATATAAGAAAAGTATAGGGGTAACGGCAGGAACGAGAAAACTACAAGTTTTTTTTTTTCTATCAAAATGAATTTGTTAATATAAATTAGTGAAATCTTTTACAACGAGAGACTCTATTAGAATATGAGATCTGACTTAACCCAATTCCCCAAACTAACCAGTTTGGTTGTAAGAAACATGAGCTCACTACATGCACACAACACGTGTGGAGGTCTGACTTAACCCAATTCCCCAAACTGCTTAGTGCTGACGAGTCGCCACAACTATTGTGGCACGGAAACAAATTGGAAATATCACAGCCACGTAACATCACTCACCGTGTCCTCCACGCGACGCACCTTGAAAGCGATAACAGGAGAGTGGACGAGTTAAGCGAGTGGGGGAAACAAGAGAGAGAAGAGACCGTGTTTGTCAAATTCCGGGTTTAGTGGAAGCCGTACAGCGGTTTTGATGAGAGGCGGGGAGTTGAGGTCTGTGGGCGCCCTTGGGACTTAAGCCTCTGGTTTTTTTTGGATGTTCCCATTCTTATCCATTCAATGCTTCACTTTTTTGACTTTGTACCTAAAAAAATTTCCCATCTTAACGTGATTAAAATGTTATTAGGCTCATTTCAAAAAAAAAAAAAAAAAAAGGTTAATGGGCTAAGTCAAAGAAAAAAGAAAAGGGGCTTATAGAAATATGATCAAATTTTGGGCCCAATTTCAGTAAATGTCCCTTTGTCAAATGTTATAGCAAAATATCCGGTATATATGCATATATACCAAGTATAAAATTTTATATACTAAGTATAAAAAATTATATACCCAGTGCATTTCAGTACAGTACCTAAAATTGGTAGATATGTGTATCTACCAAGTGTAAAAATATATATACCTGGACATTTAGCTATAAAATTTTAAAAGTGGACATCTACTTAATCAAATTTAAAATTTTGGTCATCCACCTAAATTTCTCAAAAGAAAATGTTATCAGGCCACATGTGTTTAAAATGCATTGTGGGCTATGAATTAGGGGGAAAAGAAAGTAATTAATTAGCTCTAAGTTATTTAAAAGTAAAGTTTGGGGAGACTGTCATAAAACTTCTTATATTTTCTATTTTTTTTAGGGAATCATTTTTCTGCTTGTTAACAATGAGAATACAATCAAATTTCATTTAAAAAAATATATAGAGCATTTTATATGACAATTAATGAAAATTACAAATTTTGATGACAATTTTCATTAAATTTGTAAAAATCATACGGTGGTTTTTTTTTTTTTTTTCCAAACTCTAGAATTAAAAGATTAGGGACCAAATTGTAACAACTTATGGCTAATTTGGTCTTATTATGCTATAATATTGCAGCTGTAATTATACGGTGAGTAAGAAGCTGATGGAGAAAAAAGGCATAGGAGTTTTGTAAATTAAATTTTCTGATTGTGCTGTTTAAAAGAAAATTTTAATATTCGGTAAATTATAGATTATGTGTGCTATATAACGATATTGTAGGAAATTTATATAGTAGAAGCAAAACTACTTTTATGAAAACAACTCTTAGCATATTTCTTAAGATCTGCTTTAAAACAGGGATTAGGCTAAAAGGAGAAAATTACCAAATGTTGGCTCTCTCATAATTTTCTCTAATCACATTTTAAAACTAAGAACAGCATTCAAAACAACTCCAAACAGGCCCTTATGTAGTCTAGGGATTACGAGTATCCTTGACTCTTATCATATATTGTTTAAAACAAGAGACTAATTATCTTTTGATTAATATGATGACAAATTTCACATTTTATGTCGTAATGTATTAATATTGTCTAATGAAAAATATTATTAGTAGTGCACAATTTA